>LSSN01000001.1:0-26341 GCA_001970855.1 Smittium culicis
TTATTATTTATTATTTATTATTTATTATTTATTATTTATTATTTATTATTTATTATTTATTATTTATTATTTATTATTTATTATTTATTATTTATTATTTATTATTTATTATTTATTATTTATTATTTATTATTTATTATTTATTATTTATTATTTATTATTTATTATTTATTATTTATTATTTATTATTTATTATTTATTATTTATTATTTATTATTTATTATTTATTATTTATTATTTATTATTTATTATTTATTATTTATTTTAATTTATTTACTCATATATTTTTCACTTTTTTCCTAGACTATGTACAAAAATTTTCTCAGATTTATTGTCCTAATTTTTTTTTTTGATAAATAGCTTATTTTTTCTCTATTTATTTTTCACATGATTTTTAATTTTTCTATGATATATTTTAGTTAAAATTTTCATTTACCTTAGTATTGAATGGAAATTTTTATATTCACTCAAATTCCAATTAATTGGTATATTTCTTTCTTTATTTTTTTCATGATGACTAGTAAATGGAAGAATCGATTATAAATTAAAATATTTCATATTTAAACTAAATTATCTTTTCACATTAAACTAGTGTGGTCCTATGGCATAAATTAAACATAAACTAACAAAATAGCTAAAAAAAAAAAGAAGCGTAATTAACTAAAAGTTCACTTAATATATAGCGTGAAAAAAAGTCTTAGCTCATATTTAATCTCGTTACATTATTGATTTCGATTGAATTAAATTAACTGAAATCTTATTTATAATCCAAAGAACGTTCTTTGCGGATTAAAATTATTTATTTTTTATTTTATAATACAAATTAAACAAAATTTTTTAAATAAAATAATAATTTATCATTCAGATTTTTCTATTCTATTTAGAACTATACTCGAAACCAGCTTTTAAGATATAGTTTTTCGAAAATATTAATACCCTATATTAGTCTCCGAGGTAAAAATAAATATTTTATCGCATTACTAGTTTGATAAAATATATAGAATATTTTAAACTAAAAAATAACGTTTTTTTTATTCTAAATTTTTTATCGTAAAAAGCCGTATAACTAAGAAAAAAATAAATTTAATGCGAATTCAAACTTAATATATTATCTACTTATGAATAAAAGGTTTTTTAAATTTAATTTTCAGAAATATGTATTATTAAGTGATTAGAAATATTTGGAGAGCACAATATATTAAAATATATATCATATTTTATTTTATTCAAATTTAATCTTTGAAATACTTATATTAATATTTCAAATATTTTATATTATATTTAATTTTTACTTAAATTACAAAGATTTGATTTTTGTTAAAATGGAGATTTTTCTTCTATTTATAAATTGATATGAATGGTTTTATAATATATTTTTGAGTTGATTCTTTTTTTAATTTCTAATAGATAAATCTAAAGGATCTTAGTAATTTTCAAGTAAATTTATTCGTAAGCATCAAAAAATTATTTAGAATATCATTAATCACAGAAAATTAACTATTATAAGTTCATATTAAAAAATCATAGGCTTTTTCACAGCAAGCTGAAGTAAACCGATGTAAAAACATGCTGAGTATAAATCTCTAAAATTTACGAATATACTATCCCTTCATTAAAGATATTTTATATTCAGATCCTAGTATATAATATTTTTTAATAAAATCTATCATTTATTTGTTTTAAATTATTTTTACATAGAAATAACCTCATTGATTCTCCCAACCTCCTCCCTTATTTTTACAATTGATTCTCAAATTTATAATTTATTTTTTATAGTTATATATACATTGAATAATTATTTTGTAGTGGAAATAATTTAGAAGAATTTTGCTTATCCTTACAGATTAGGTTTTTTAATGAAATTTAAAGAAAAATTTTACGTATTTTTTGTAATAACCATCTATTATATTTCAATAATATACATATTAGTTTAGAAATAATTAAGTTTTAATAGCTAAAAAAAATTCAGTTTATATCGATAAGTATAATCGATTCTTTAAAATTTTCATAGAATAAGTTTCTAAATTAAATTACTATAATTTTCTAATTTATCATCAAGGCAAAATTATTACCCAAACTAAAATATTAAATTTTAATATAAAAAAAAACTATTAAAGATCGCGAAATTCACAAAAAAATTGAAACAAAATTTAAAATCATTTTTATAATATATTTTGTATTAACGATAATATTTGTGTGCAATATAGATAACATGTTTCTATAATAACTATCTATTCAAGCTTTAAACCAAATTTTTTCCTTCTATAAATCAAATGTAATATTCACAAGATATTATAAATAAAAGTTAAATTTAATAAGTTTCTGTAATAGGCTCAATACTAATCATACTAATTGGCCAATAAGAACAATTATCTTCATGTAAGTTGCTACCAAAAGAAAATAAATTTCTAATTATATACTAATGCCTACAAGTAACACAACCAAGGTAAAGTATATATAAAAAATCTAAGCTACGAAAATGGGGTGGCTAAGCTTTTCAATACTTATTTTTGCAACCAAATTTTCTTGTTCTAGTTCTATTTCAAGTTCTAGTCATTTCATTTCATTATGTTTATTTTATTTTATTATATTTTAAATAAACATCTTTTAAATATTCATTAACATTTTTAATAGCTTACTAATTAGTTATCAAAAAGAAATAATAAAATTTTTTTCAAAAATAAAGCTAAAATATGTCTTTTATCTGAAATTTTATCAAAAAAATCTACATATGGGAGATTATTTCGAAGAGCGGAACTTTTCCTATTAATTTTTTCCCAATTGGTTGTATTAACTTTATTTATAAATCTTATTAGAAAACATTGTCGAATGGTTTATCTGATACAGCCAATAACTTTACCCAATATAAATGATCAAATAAAATTTCTAAGAAAATATGTTCCGTTCACCCTAAGAATATCTCATATACCAGGGTGTGTCTTTTGTACCCACAATCATGGAATTTTTAGTAGTTGTAACTCAAAAATATGTGAATCATGATTTTTAGGAAATATAAAGTTACCAGGATCAATAAAAACCAAAGGCACATCAAAGGAATTTGAAGCGTTTAATTCTGGTATACAGAACTAATTGTGGGAAACTAACTGCATTTTTACGAACTATCATGATAAAATTATCAATTTGAGCCCGTTCCAATTATGTCAAGTAATAGATTGGTTCTCGATATAGCTATGGATAATTATCCATGTCTCAATTGTTACGACGGATTCTTTGCTCAGTTTAGAGGGAAATTTTCGAGCCCAAATATAGATATTAACGCAAAAGACAATTTTCGCAGATTTCGAAAAGTATAAAAAGTCGGGTCCGCTAACGATACAAAATTCAGAGTTTTAGGTCCAGATTCAGGGTATGACTAACTAGCATTAGCAGATAATTTTATATGAAGATTAACTGAACGCATCATGATATAGCTTATGACTGCAGAAATTCCGGAAAAAATATATGATTGAATCGATGCTGCGATTCTAATAGACCGCAATCTGGATAGTAGATATGTTTTCCTTAGATAGATCGACCTAAAAAATTCCGCAATACTTTATAAATGGCTCCTTTCAAAGTAGGCAAGCCATGTAATTTATCACAATATATAAGCTGGTTACCCCAGTAACAATGGAGATAGATTATATAGATCCTCAACCAAGAGAGTCTATATAAGCTCAAGAAAAAGCCTGTAGATTCCAAAAAGGCCTGTGATGTACTGTAGAAAAGTCGGAAATTTTTTCGAAAAACTGCAAAAGGAGACCCAGATTGGCAAAAGAACCGGCTCAAAACTAGAGCAGTTGTTACTATTGAATGATATTTCTTTATTTTATCTAATAAATCTAGTTATAATGTCAAATTATTCTCTATGTTCAAACTATACTTGATTTTAGGTTTAGAATTTTTATTTGGGTCCGATTTAATTTAGAAATAAGGTTTTTAATTTCAAGTTTGGAGTGTTTTCCGATAATTTTTTTAAATTTTTATTTTTCTTATCTTTTATCATTGGTGAAAATTTGTGCTCTTTTACAACTAATTTTCCTCAATTGTTGAGTTTAGAAAAAAATTAATATTGTATAAAAGATAAATGAAAGTAATAGTGATAGTAAAAGTCAAATTAAAAATAGTTTTAAAAATAAAAAGGCAAATAAAAATAAGTATGAACATATAAAAATAAAATTTGAAGAATCATCAAAATTCACAAAGAAATGATAGTTTTTACAATAAAAAAAATACTTAAAATGAGTATTAAAACTCTTTTTTATAAAAATAGTTTAATATTTTCTTTTATTTTAAAGATTGTTAATTATCGGAGCTAACTTCATTTTGTAGCGCTTGGTTTAGCTCATCTATGGCAATAATCTGATTTTTTTTTGACATAAAATACTAATCAGAACCTAAAAAATTTTTAAATGTAGCCTATGTCAGTTTCATAAGCAAATAAATGACACAAGATTAGTATAAACGAGATTATTTTGTAATTTTAAACTTTTATTTTTATTTTTTTATTTTTGGTAATCTTTTTTTATTTTTTTATAATTGGAATATATATTGAATAGACCATTATTCAGCGACCATGTATACTTAGTGGCTGACTTAATTATGGGAGATTCTTTGGTGAAGCAGGTGCTTATTTTCAAGTTTTTTTTTGCTAGTGAGAGTTTGTTAAAATATTTTCCTGTATAAAGTATCTATACGATTTCATCTTCTTATAGGGCTAGAGAATAAAAGTAATACTGGAAAATAGAAAAATTTCGATACAAAAGCTATAATCCTCAAAATAATATCTCATATATATAATCATTTGGGTTCAAACTGCATAATGAAAAAATTTTCTTCGAAATATCTACACTATAAATTTATGAGTTTTTAACTTAGTTGATTTTTAATTTAGAAAATTTAATTATTTTCATAGCATTCTAGCGTACATTAAATAATCGGTTGCCTATCTCTAGAATACGCTATCTGAAACAAGCAAAGTTTAAAAATAATTCGAATTTGCAAAAAAAAAAAAATTGAGTAGAATTTCTTGTTAAAAGAGAATACCCCAAATATAGTTCCCTCCAAGTGGATATTATACAAGTTGTTTAAACTTTTATTATTTTTGAATTAAAATAAGGATAGTATTATCATCACACTGGCAGCATTCTATTTTTGAACAATCTCGTCTATTCATTAACAATCAATAAAATTAAAATTAATTACAGGGTTTTCCAATCGAATTTCTAAAAGCTTCGATAAATTGTAGATATCGATCAAGGAATTTCTAAAAAAATAAATTCGTGACGCGATGAAATTTTTTTTTAGAAATTGCTTATGCGATATCTAAAATTGATTAAAGCTTTTAGAAATTCGATTGCAAAACCCTGTATATCGAAGAACTATATAAAATCTTTTGTTTTGTAGCTTTATATAGCATTGTAGTTGGAAATGAGTTAAAAAAACCATATATAGTACAATTTATAGATAGAAATATTTGGAAATGAAAATTCA
The DNA here is from genome assembly GCA_001970855.1 of Smittium culicis. NCBI lineage: Eukaryota > Fungi > Kickxellomycota > Harpellomycetes > Harpellales > Legeriomycetaceae > Smittium > Smittium culicis. The sequence goes on from LSSN01000001.1 coordinate 5,494, forward strand.
GCTAGTAATTGGTTAGGATCTTATTTTTTACAATTTTCATCAAACTAAAAAATGCTAAAAAAATGTAATTCATAGAAATGCATGATTATTAAACTATAGTGAAAAATCAAATAAATTAATTTAAATGCGAAATCAATTTCACTACATAATAGAGCAAATAATAAATATGATATTCTTAGAGCAAAAATTTATTCCCTTGTTATGTAATTAGCAGAAATTATTATCATTTCTATTGGTATAAAGTTCAATTTTATATAATAGAGTTTTCCAAGAAATCTAAAGAGAAGTGTTATATTATCTTGAAGAGCAAATTAATTTCGGTTGGAGTTTTTCTTTCCTAGTTTCCATCATTTTTTTAATTTTTAAAGCTTATATGGGTATAATATCTAATAATACGGAAAATTCTTTAATAAGGAGTCATTTTATAGCGCGAGGTGTTGCATTGAATGTAATCGCATAAAAAATTAGTCGCAATGAGTAAAATTATTAATTTTTATAGAAAAAGAAATTCAAAAAGAAATGGATATATGGGATATTCTTAGGGGAAGCGGAACTTTTTTACTTTGAAATCCTATTTTCTTATTTTTATTTATAGGTATTTGCTGTATCAAGTAAGCCACTAAATAAATTTTTTAATATGATTTAAAAATAAAAGCAATGTTTAAAAGTAGGAAAAAATTAATAGGTAAAGCCCTGATCCTCAAATAATCTTCCAAATAGAAAATTCGAAATGTATTTTCTATACAGCAAATTTTAATAAATGTTTATTAATGATCGAGAAAATAATGAAAAACTGAAACAAACACCACTTTCATTCAGAATTTCCCGTGATTTCAAATATCAAATATAACGTCTAAAATAATATCTAAATTTAAATCTAATACACTATTGGGAATAAACTTTTTTTTTTTTACCAAATTTACATTAGAAAATAAAAAAGATAAAAAAACCAATCTTCTCAAAAAGATACTACAATTTGAGCAATTATTTATAGGATCGGAACTTTCCAAATTCAAATTTTCCTACAGCACAGCTTTGATTTTTTTTCATCTTACTAGAAAATGAGATCAAATGAATAATCTGATACATCCAATATCTTAATCTAAATCAAATTATTAATAGACTATCAACGAATTTTTTTTTTTTTTGCATTTCCTAGGAGTGAAAACTAACAAAATTAAGAGAAAAAATTATTGACGAATAGGGTCCTCTCTTTAAAAGAAAATATACAATAAAAGAGGTTGGTGAAATTTAATAATTTATTTAATTAAATCTACGAAAAACGCGGTCTAAGTGCTTTAACTATGGAGATAAATGATTAAAGCTTATCTAAATTCATTAGATTATGTCTTTTTGAATTTCTAGGTACATTAGATAAAAATTAGCTTACAAAGCATGTAATTAAATCTTAATTTGATAATTTCCAATGAGCTGTGTAGATAATTTAATTTAAATGGGATACTCTTACGAGAAGCGGGATATTTTTTTCTTAGAAAAACTATTTGCTTATAAAAATTAAGCAAGTGTATTGGTTGTATCAGATTAACCATCTGATAATTTTTTATAATGTGATTTAAAATAAAGGATACGTTTATGAATAGGAAAACTACATAGAGAACGTTCCGATTTTCAAAAGAGTCTCCAATGATCATAAATTTAAATATTTCGTATTTATTTAAAAATATAAAAGGTTGTAAAATGCGGAATCTGATATAAGAGAGAAGGAAAATTAGTGGCTCGTAAAATTAGAATTAATCATTATTAGCTGAAATTTATAAATTCTAGCACAAATTATGCTGTTTAAGTAGAAAGTCGAGTAAGATAATGTAAAGAATCATATTTACTATGTCATAGGCATTGATTAATAACTATGTGTAACCCAAGTTTTAATAAAACGTTTGTATGTTATTTTTCTAAAAGCGTGTAAAAGCCTAAGCTTATTATATATGTAATAAGCTTTGAAAGGTATAAATACAATATGGAGGGCATACAATATTTATAATGATATTTATTAAATAATCGCATACAAAAACTTTTTTAAATATAATCATTTTCTATCGAGAGAACCAAAACAAAATGAAATTAAGCCAATTTTTGACGCTATCAATTTTTTCTCTGAACTCGGCTTTAGCATCGAATCCAATGTTGGTCGTTTTTGGAGATGAATCAGTAAGTTCAGGGAATGGAGATATTTCGGTGCCTGATGTAAAATACTCTACTGGACGCTCATCAAATGGTCCAGTATGGAGTGAATATGCTGGGCTCTATTCGGGTTATGACGTATTAAACTTTGCATACCCAGGCGCAGTTTCTAGCAACGAATTTGTTCAAAGTGTTGTTAAGGTAAATTTGACTGTACCAAGTTTGATTGACCAAGTAAACACCTTCAAAAAGAACTTCGAAGGAAAATTTACAGCAGAATCAATGAGAAATGATACTGTAATTATTTCTGTCGGTTTAAATGATATCATTCAGCTTCGAAATGTAGTTATCAAATATCCACTTAAATTCTCTTATTACATCAATTCAGTTTCTAAGAATATCGTTCAAAGCGTCAAAATACTGAAATCTATCGGTTATAATAATTTTGTTGTTAGCAATTATCCTCAGCTTTCCAGAATCCCATATTTTTCAGGGTTGAACATATTATCGAAAATAGCTTTAGATTCTGCAACATCTGTAGTAAACTCAGGATTTTATCTTGGGCTTAGGTCTTTGAAAGCATTAGACAAAAGCTACGGAAATTTCTACTTTTTAGATAATTATGGGTTCATAAATAATTTGATCCCTGAGAAAAAACTTCTAAATTCAGTCGGTATCACCAACATGGGGTCATCTTGCTACAACGTTAAGACAGAAAAAAATGACCTTTCTACTTGCTCTGACCCAAGAAAATTCTACTTCTATGATTCAGTTAACCCAACTACATTAGTTCATAGCTTCTATGGAGCCATGGTCAACGAATTTCTTGCTAAAAAAAACTTTGTCTTCAATTCACGATTTATATCTGGAATCATTGATAATTATAACATTTCCGATATTTATACCAACAGTACTAGTAATGGTTACATTAATGAGGATATTTTAGAAGACATCGACTCAATCCAGTACAATGTTTCAGAAGCACTTGATAACATTAGCGAAATAGTTTCCAAGAAAAACTCTGCATAGATTAAAATTATTTTATTAATTTTAAATCTTTAATCTATATTTATTAATAGCAAATTTAGCCTGGATATATTATTGATTACTTTTTTACAATAAAAAGTCCATTTTTTTTGTATTTTATCCAATTAAATATTATTATGCGTTTAGTATCAATCTAAGCGCCTTTAATACCTTGAGATAAAAATTAAAAATTTTTTCTATTAACCAGAACGTAATAACCGAAAAGCAAATAATAAAGTTTTAAATTATGTATTATCGCATCTTGATACAACATAATCTATTTTCTCATTTCATATAATCGCAGATTTGGCTAAATGAAATGCGACTTTAATCACGTCGAGAATAAAGATTAAATACGTAATTTCAACAAAGAGAATAATGTTATAAATGTTTCGACGTTTTTTTTTTGAGGAGGGGAGCGAGTATTTTAATTACTCTAATAGGTTACTCCATAGATTTTTTTTACTTCTTTTAATAATATGGTTTATATATAGTATCTGGATAATATCTTTCGTATGTCTAAAATATAATGTTTAGATCAGAAATATCTTATTTAAACAAAAATTTATAAAAATATAGGCTAATATTAGTTAAATCGAATTGAGTAAAAGAGCTCAAGTCAATATTTCGATCATATAGCTCAAAATAATTTGGTTTCACCAAAAAAAATCAAGGGAGCTTAAGATCTCACTAATACTTCATATTAAGTATTAAATGATAATTCAAAACATATTTGAATCAATCTAAATTATGATATAAAATTAAGATAAACTATATTCGTCACAAAGTAAGTAAAAGCTATTAATTAATACCTTGAGGCTAAATCCATTGTCTAATGATTTTGAAATCACAATAATGTAAACTGTATTCAGTAAGAAGTGTAGTTTTGTATTCTTTGGAAGAAACTTGATGTTTTAATGGATTTTAAACATAATTTACAATTTCTAGTTTTTTAAAAGTTTTCAATGATAAATATGTGTTAAACCTAGCAAAATTGGTCGCAACATCTCCAAATTCACTTGCAAATTTGTGGATAAAGGATAATAGGATGTAAGAATAAAATAGCGTAAAGTAAAAAAGATGTTTAAGGTGTAGATATCCAATAGCTACCAATTATTTAAAATTTTAGCAAATAATAGTATATTAGAGGATCAGTCAATAGAAAATAGTAAACTGCAATATTTGGCCAATGATAGCGCATAAGCTCTTCGATTATACTTTAATTCGTCAATTGACAAAAAAATATAGTAAAATAGAGTATAATAGTGGACAATATCCAATATTTCAGAATTTTATCGGCGTCAGATGATTTTTTTAAATTTTACAGTTATTTTTATTTAGTTAGCCTCGTTTGCTAATACTAAACGAAATGAGCCTGCAAAAAGATTTGTTCAAAAATATCCCTAGATTAGGCTCTAGAAGATCCGATAGTAAAGCGTAAGACGTTCAGTTATAACCTTTATTAGATATATTTTCCTCTCGTTTTCACAGCTTTAAAACTTTGTTAACTATACAGGTTTTCTCCATTGCCTTGGAATGATTACTTTGAGAGTAATTCCAAAATAGAGCTAAGTCCCCCGGAAGGAGATATCTGTTTCAATGTAGATTTCTCTTATATTCCACTTCTTTTAAGGCTATTTTTATATTCAGTAATATTGAAATTTAGGTTTACATGAATGGATTAGTAAATAATTCTGGGCCCATTTATTTTTTCCATCACGGTGCTGGCCTTTCTGCTTTATGTTTTGGGCTGGTTTCTAAACTTTTAATCAAAAACGATAATAATTGCACTGTTGTTTGTTTTGATTGTCGCGGTCATGGTAAATATTATAAGTATTTTTTCCTATTTCTTTTTGTTAAAGTTATACTATCAGCACCTACATAAATATACAAAAATATTTCCGTTCTCAGGTCTAACAATTTCGAACGAAGAGGACGATTTAAGCTTGCAGAGATTAGTTGAAGATTCAAAAACTCTATTCAATAAAATATTTGGAAGAACGCAGAGACAAACAATACTTATTGGTCATAGCATGGGGGGTGCAGTCGTAACAAATTTAGCTCATTTAGATGGTATATTTTCTAATTTATCAGGGATTTCTGTTATTGATGTTGTTGAAGGTAAATATTAATGCTTTAATTTTGTCTTTGTTATGTTTTGTATTAACTTTAACAATTTTTATATGAAGGAACTGCAAAAAGCTCTTTTATCCATATGCAAATGGCGTTAAACTCTAGACCAGATAGTTTCCCTGGTATTAATAGTGCAATACAATACGCGTATGATTTTATTTGCTTTTAGTAAATGATAATTTAAAATTTTTGCATTTAATATCTAGATTTTTTTTAATTCGCAATACATTAATATTTTAGGGTTGCATCGAGTATTGTATCAAACTATGAATCTGCTAGACTATCCATTCCCAATCTTTTAATTAAAAGTCAGAATAAAAATAAAAATACTAAAAATGAAAACGAAAACGAATCGATTTATACCTGGAGGACAGACGTACTCAAAACAAAAATATATTGGGACGGTATAAGTTTAAATCTATAAAATACAAATATGATTGATATTTTATTTCTATTAATCTCACTTGATATTTTTTGATTTTTTTTTTTTTTGCATTATAGATTGGTATACAGGCTTATCGAAAAAGTTTCTTACAGCAAAGTGTGCAAAATTATTAATTTTAGCAGGTATACTAATACTTTACTAAATTTTTTAAAATTTTTTTAATTATTAGCATAAACGCATTTTAGTTTAATTTAATTGATTAATAATTGTTTTTAGGCACTAACAGGATTGACGATGAGTTAATGATTGGGCAAATGCAAGGTATGTATGATTATTTTACTTTAGTTATTAGATCTTATTTAAAGCATTAAAGAAATAATCTTAGGTAAATTCCAGCTGAAGGTATTTCCAATGTGTGGGCATAATATTCATGAAGATGACCCGCAGTCTGTATCTAGCTGTCTGTCAGAATTTTCTAGTCGAAATAGACCGTTGGACATTAATAGAATTAAAAAGTTTCAGATATGATACTTTCATTGTATTAAAAGAAAAGAGTAGCATTGATTTACTTTTCTAGTAATTTTTACTATTTTACATGAACATTATTTTTTTTTGTATAACATAAATATTGATACTAATTACATTCTGTGTAGTTGAAAGGTATTTAATCTTGGTTAGATCTTAATTACTTGGTGGTAAAGATCATTCGTTTTAGACTTTTTTTTAATTAATAAGATGATACAACTATGCTTTATTTTTTATATTTGCTTTTATTAATTGTTATTATTTTGTGATGTTTATAGTGTGATCAACAGAAAGATTTTTTTGAGCATTTATAATTTTTATGATTGAATTCAGAAAATGTTTTATAGCTAAGAATGCATGTAAAATTATTAAAATACAGTACGAGTAAATGTATACAAAATTTTATTTTAGTTCTGGTATTATTGAATTTACTTTCTTATCATAATCTTGATAACACATACAAGATTAAAAATTATATACTTGTAAATGGGAGATTATTTCCAGGAGCCGGAACGTTTCCTACTAGTCATTACTTTTATTTTTAAATCACACTATAAAATATCAATGAATGGTTTATTTGATAAAACCAATAGTTTTACTAAGCAAAAATAAGCAAATAGAGTTTATAAGAAAAAAAGTTCCGCCTCTCATAAGAGTCTCCCAAATATACTTTTGGGTGGTTGAAAGGATACTAGTGCTGGTTGGTTGAATACTTCAAGTTGATTGCTATAATTACAAATGAGTAGCAATTAAACATCATATAGAGTTAGTTTCTCTGCAATGTTAATTATCAGCCCAGCGCTGTTATTGGTGTTAGCCATTAAGAGGTTATGATTGGCTATATATGTATTAAGCTAAGGTTTGTGATTGAAGTTACTGATTCAAAAATTGTATACTAATAAACGATAAAAGAATTCCATCTGCTGATACTAAACTTGTCAGAATCGATATTGTAAAATAAAAATATAAAAAGTTAAGAGATGGCAGCGTAGTTTGTAGGCAAGAAGCAATTGTTGCGAAATTAATAGAGATGTTAGCTACTGCTGATAAGTAAGCTAGCAAATCAAATAAGCAATAGATATAAAATGAGTCCAAGTACAGGCGCCTATACGTGGAAATAGTTTCAGGGGCATCAATAAATAAAATAAAATCCCGACCTTATTAGCTATAACTTTAAACTTTAATCTAAAAATAAAGGAACTGGGTATTTCATACTAATAACCTCTTTTTTATGATTTTATTTAAATGAATAGTTTGATTTATAAAATACTATAATATATAACTCGCCACTTGCAACTAAACTTTTCAATACTCCGTCGTAATTCTCTATATCCAAAATAAAATTTTATATCTGTATCTAAGCTCGTTTATCCAGGAATATAGCCCTTTCTTTTATACAATATTAATATTAACTTTTTGCACGATTTTTATCTTACAAGTTGATTTTTCTCTTTTCCCTGGATTTTTATACGAATTCTTGATTAAATTTAAGCAAAAAAGATCCATCGCAAGTAACAGATCGACTCTGGAAAATTATATAATATAGTATTAAGTAATGGATAAGGATCTAGAAGAATCTGCAATAAAGATTTTAGAGCTAGCAAGCGAGGACAGCGAACTAGGACGAAAAGTATACCTTTCGCTCGAAATAATCGACTTTTCAATAGACTTGTTTGGGTATTCTTCTTATTTTTTAATAAAAAATTATATTCATACGCGATCAATTATATAACCTTCCAATTACAATCTTTCTTTGTTTTTATTGATTTTAATTACTTTCAATTTAGCTTTGAAGGAACTTCAATCAGCTTTAATGGAGGAAAAGATTGTACCGTTGTTCTATTTTTGCTCTTATCAGTTTACTATGTTAGAAACGTACTTTTAAAAGAGAAGCATTTATTATTCAACGATCAATTGTGCCATATCAACTTATCAGAAATTCATAGTTGCATGAACAATTTTTACATCGAGAATCTAAAAGATAGACGAAGCTCTGAAGGTCAACTGTTTTCAGACCTTTCACAAGAAAGAAACAAAGCCGCTAATTTCGATTTAGAAAAGAGAAACGAAAAACTTTCGGAACACTTGAATGTTTATGTAGAAAATCTCCTGTGTGATAAAGTATACTCTGCCAATACCGAATTCTCTAAAGTAGAAATATCTGAAATTAAAAGCAATATTTTGCTAGCGCAAGCATTAGCAAGTTATAAAAAAGGTAACGGTACTGTTTCCAGCAGTCTCAACGAGAATGGCTCGAGTAAAAATCCTATTCAATTTACAAATTCGATAAATTCGGTGTACATTAAAAACGTTGAAACTTTCAAAGAATTAGAGGATTACGTAGATACAATGGTAGATAAATGCAAGCTCCAACATGTTTGCATAAAAAACAATATGAAAGATGGCTTGTTCGACTATAAAAGATCCAACAGTTTATGTAAAGCTATATATCTCGGAACCCGACTCGACGACCCGCACGGAAAGTCTTTGAAAGAATTCAAAAAATGTGACAATGGCTGGCCAGAATTTACTCGCATATCGCCCATTCTTAAATGGTCATATACCGATATATGGCAGTTCATTAGACACAGCAACGTCATTTACTGCAAACTTTATGACTTAGGGTACACCTCACTTGGCGACACTAAAAGTACAAAACTTAACCCCGCGCTTCTTGTTAATGGAAGCTACAAACCCGCCTGGGAACTTCTTGACCCTACTTGCGAACGTAATGGAAGAGCTTAAATGACTGGTCTCAGCCTTTGTTTGTTTTTTTTTTTTACAAGTTGTTTTTTTCATTTATACGCTTTAGTTGTTCATTTGTGAATTTTACGATATACTTCCTTTGCCATTTTAAATTGATACTCTCTTCTACCAATTTCTTTTCACTAACATCATACTATCCATCCCTCCCCGCCCTAATTTATATTAATAATACTTATTTATCTCATTCGCCCTTTCTTTAATTTATTTGAATTTTTTTTTTTTTCATAGTATTTGTTTTTATGCTACCATTTTTATTCTTTTAATTATTGCTAACAATATATATTTTAGCTTTGATCATATGTTCAATATAAACTACTTTTAAAATTTACTTTTTTAATACAGTTTATTTATTTTCTTATGTGGTTTAATTGCTGTATTTAGCGACAAAGTTCAAATTTCTTCTAAACTTAAAATAGAATCAATTGAATTTTTTATGTTTTACCTGAAATAACCAAAAAATCTTCTTGATAAAATTTAATTGTGAGACTTGGAAAAACATTTACTTGGTAAATCTAGACCATAGAATTAATAACCAGGTAATAATATCCAAGAAAAAAAAAAGAAAGTTATTTTCATGATTTAAAATATTTCTTTAATAACTGGTAATAATCATTCTATTTATCATGATAGATTTTTTAAAAAAGGGCTGAACTTTCTATTTTTTTACAAAATTTTTTGCTTTTTAGCACTATTGCTTGTTAACCTAGCTCGTTGTAGTAGTTCATTCACTATTAAATTTTATTCTGATTTAAATGAAAGAAAGTATCAAAATCCTTAAAAATTTAACTAATTTGATAAAAAAATACGATTAGATAAATTTTTCTTTTTGTTCTTAAATTATTAATAAAAATTAATTTAATTACTACTAGGTTTTAGGCAAGGCAACGGCTTTTCATTCTTTGCAAATGAAATTTTTTAGGATCCAGCATAGTAGGTTTGGTATACTAGAAATAGTCATAAAACTACGTGAAAGCTTACAGCTAAATAAATTTTTGCCTCTAATTCATATTTATACACCCCTTTAAATGAACAGAAATTTTGGTTTAGTTTTAGTTGTTTTATTTTCTTGTATTACATGATTAGCATAGCTATTTCAAATAATTAATATAACAACTTTAGCTTAAGATACGACTTGAACGTTAGCTATATTTTAGAATACAAAAAATTATTGAAAAAATAAATCCTGGTTAAATAAAAACTTTGGTGCAAATATGTTTATCGAGGAAAAATTTCATATCCGAAAGATATCTTCCAATATCGTTTTGAACAGAAATAAATCGTATTAACAATTATCTGAAATTTGGAATAAGTATTTCTGGCTACATAAAGCTGATTATCAAAATCTTTTGAAATTTCAAGAATCAGTATAGACTGCTATCTAATTGGATTCCGGATATAAAAAAAGAAATAATTTAGTTGTATTGGTAATATTTAATGAGTGATATTACCATCAAATATGAATCGGGTTAATCAATATTTTTTATAATAGCTTCTTAGATGAATCACAAGTTTTTTACTATCCATTAAATATTTTTAATGTTAATTATAATCATTTATTGTCTGGAACTAAATTCATTTTATTTATATTAAAACTAAAGGCATTGTAAATAGAAAAAGGAAAGTTTGATATGAAAAAAGATTTTGATAATTATATTTATCTCCACAATAGAAAATTCCGAATAAACGAGTCAACATAATATAGTGTAAAAGTATAATCCCTTTTATAAACAAATCTTAATGGATTAGAACCTTATGAAATTACAAGTTAAAGTAACATATTCCTTATTTTGGACATAAATATATTTGTTTCCAACGCTCTAAATAAACCGTAGATGGTAGATAGGCCTTTATGTATACATTCTTTACTATGAAAAGTGCAGAACAATTAAAGTATAAATTACATATAATTTAACTATTTCTAATAGACTCATATAAATATGCTATATAGCCATTGTATGAACAACTAAATAATTCTTTATTTGAACGTTTTTTAATAATTAATATAAAAAGAAGACTTTTATACCAAGATTTACAAAACTTAGAGGTGGATAGAAAAATCCCAACCGTTGATCTTGGAACATATCTTTTAAACGAAAAGAGATGCGATGAGAATTATACTCAAGGATTCCATAAAAATTTGATAAAACCAATTATTTCCGCAGCTATTTAAAATAATGAGGAAATGCTTGGCGAAGCTCTGAATGAAATTCTTTTTAGTGAATCTTTAGGCAAATAACGAAATGATATCTAGTCACCAGTAGGCTTATTTCAGATATTCATGGGTATGAAAACACAATTAATGCCGTTCATGACGTTTTGGAAAAGCTAAAGATCTATATTATAGACATGTACATGAAAAATTGGCCTTGAAATAAAGGTCTAGACCATCAAGATCTTCAAAATAAAGCTAATCGCATAGAAATCTGGAGAGCTCTTGAAAGTCTGCTAGATAAATAACTAATCAGTACATTCGGAGTTAGTACCTACCAGATAAAGCATTTGAAGCAAATATAGGATTAAGCTAAATTTCTATCAACTGTAAATCAATGTGAATTCCACCCTTTGCTATTCACTTTGGTCCTTTTTGAATACGCGAAAAGTCATAGAATCACTTTTGAAGTCAATTCCAGTTTAGCCGAAGGAAATCTAGTTAATTTAAATTATGATTTCCCAATCTTGGGCGAGATTGATTCAAAACGCAGAGCTACAATAGCCCAGGCTTTACTCTGCTTGGGTATACACCACAGAGCAATTATTATCCCAAAATCAACTATTAAGAATAGACTTGTGGAAAAATATACATCACATAAATCCACTATAATTCAAATCCAGATTTCTGCAATCGATGAAATACTGCTTATCCAATCAGGACACCTTTTCCGCGATTCAAACTCTGTTCACTAGATTATATTTACTTTTCCAAATTAAAAGCCATTTATGGTATAATGTCTATGAAAAAAAACTTATTTTATTTTTTAGTATGTTTTGTATTGATTACTCTTAGATTCCCGAATTTTCTACAAAAACTTCAATAGTTCAAATATGTATAAATTATTCCTGTATTTCTTTTAGATGCGCAATTACAATTTAGGACATCTTACATTCTTAGATTTAATTGCTATTTAAAAATAAAAGATAGTTTATGAATTTTCCATAAAATATCCACCGATATCGAGTTTTATTATTAAAAGAATGTATTTTTTTAATAATAAAGCCGTAAAAAACTATTATTATATGAAAAGTAAACTATTTTTCCTAGACCATAATACCTGATTTCTAATTTAAATTTTTCTTAAATTTTTGACTATAAATTTTAAATGAAAGTCGATTATAAAATTATAAATTATTATTATTCATAATATTTATTAAGCATATGCTATATTTAACGCGTGAAAATAAGTTTTAACATCACGCTTTTAGTAATATTAATTCTTTCTGTAATTGATACTATATTTCTAAGCAAATTATTGATACTTTTCAATATAATTTTTATATTATAATTTCCATATTATAATATCCTATTACTATTGCATATAATATTCAATATTTTATATAAAATAAAATTATTATTTGTTGAATTTATGTACATATTTGTTAAACGCCTTATTATTTTCAAGTCTAAACTCAAAATCATTCATTAAATTATTTAAATAGGTTAAATTTTACTTATTTCTTACATTTATCTTTTTTCTAAACCTTCAGGAAAAACCGTTTAAGAATTACTAATTTATCTTCATATTTTTGTTTTTTGTTTTTTAATCAAGTTGTTCTTTTAAAAATATATTTTACTTGTGCTAAATCAAATAAAATTTTTTTACAGTAGCATAATTATGGCAAGAATATATCTAAATATTCACGGTTACATAAAATGTTTTGATTATTATTTTACTCTCTCAGAACCAATTATAATTTAAACATGATTAATAAAAAAAATTGACTATTCACGTAAAAAAAAAAAAACTATTTAAACTATAAATCTTTACAATAGCTACTATTTTCTTTTACGCTTTCTAAAAAATGGATACTAAAAAAACTTTTTTTTTCGATACAAATCTATACACTGAAATATCGCTAAAGCACTTGGTAAATGGCGAGAAACAGACTCCATTAAAAAAATACTGCACCGGAGGTTCAAAATATAAAATAGGTAACTTTAATATAATCATAGTAATTTAGAAAAAAAATTAAATAATAAGTATAATAGGAATATCGTGGGATCAGTTAAAAAGTAACAAGGAGGAAGCATTTAGAGCAGTAGCTAAGTTTCTAAATGGGACTATTTATACGAAACGCGATGACTACTATGCTAGAATTACATACTACGTATTTGATAACGTTGAAGACTCAGATAAGATTATGAATGCTGTAATTAATTCTCCTGGATATATAATAAAGATGTTCTGCACTTCTAATGTTGAAAGCGATATGGTTATAGCAAATATCCCAAATTTTAGAGATATTGGTGTAGTCAATCTGGTCAAGCTGCTATATACCGAACTAAGTCCATTGGTGACTATTCTAGATATCAGCGCATGGCGCAGCAATGAATCTTATGAATTCATTCCTTATAAAATGAGATTAATGCTCAAATTAAAAAATACACCCACTGAAAAGACTACCATTGCATCTCTTCCAGCATCAATTAATTCAGATCATGGAATAATCAAGATAACTTACTCAGAGTGCATCAGTACCTGCGAATTCTGCAAAAAATCTAAGCACAGAAGATCTGTTTGTCCCGACATCACTTCCTCTTTTTCACACGGGAATCTATCAGCTCTACATAGCTTTTACTTTTAGAAAATAATGCTTTTTAAGGAAAATTTTTTTTAAATGCATTTCCAAAAAGGCCAATAATAATCTGGTGATAATTAAATTATAAATTGTTCAATCAATTTCGTTTATACCTCTTTGATCCGAGCAAATTTTAATGTAAGAAATTAATTCATATTTAATTAAATGGTTTAGGAAGTTAGATTAAATATAGGACGATTAAAAACGCTTTACTAACGTATTAAATTAATAATATTATAACTTTTGAGCCTGTTTGGAATAAAATTTTAAATTATTTAGCTTCAAATTTATTAATTTTTAAATCTGATAAATCTAATTCTCGGGGTTTTATCAAGCTGTGCTATATTATTAAAAGATTTGCTTGAATAATAGTTCAAATATTATTCTACTTTCCCAGCATCAATATGCTTTTTTTCCAAACATGTATCTATTAAAATTTATTTGTTAATTAATTAGAGTTGATTTATAAAATTTATTTAGGAATATTTCCATTTATCCTCCTATAATTTTTTTTCTTGGCTTTGAAATCTCATCTGCTTCAAATATAGTTAAATTTAGTGATTTTTATTAAATTATTTTAAATTGCTATTTCAATCTATTTTTTCTTCCTTCTTACTGATTCGAAAGAAAGTTTCGTCCTTTTTGTAGTTAATTTTTTATAAATTCAAAAGCTTAAAATTAAGATGGTACATCATAATATAATTTATAGCGATATTTGAGATAATTATTATTATAAAATTTTATATAATAATAAAATGTAAATCATCAAATAATACTAAGATGAGATTAAGCTTTCATATGAAATACTCGAAAGAATAATAAAATTATTTTATGAAAGCTAGGCTAGTATTATCTGATTATAACATTGATTCGATATCTTTTATTTATCATTTTTATATTGTGTATTTCAATTTCGCTACGAAAAATTCCCTCTTCACCATTTTTGGTAATAATTAGCCCTCTTCAGTTCAGCACTATTTAAATAAATTGATTTTTTTATTCGTTTTAATTTATATTCACGTTTATATTTGCTGTTAATTTAAAATATACAACTATCTCACAAGACCTCTGAATTAAAGTATTTAAATTGAACACAGTTTGCTAGATTTGGTAGATCAAAAACTGTTTACCGCAGGTGAAGGGTTAAAACTTCAATAGCTTTAATATAATAAAAACTGGGTGTAAAAAAATGATAATTTTAAAAAATACATTTAAATTTGATTTTAGATTTGTCCAATTAAATATTATCATAGAATTTGATATTTTTCCAGGTTATTCAATTCCGATTTAACAACATTTATTCTCCAAAAAAAATCGAATAAATTATTAATATATTTACATCCATATATAGATCAGCAATCTTTATTAATATAAGGATACGATCATAAGGGTAAATTAAAGTATATATTAAGAGGGAAAAGATATAATTTCTAAAAAAATTATAGGCTCTGTCAAAATATTTCTGTTAAATATTGATTCAGGAGTCGTAGATTGTAAATAGTAGTAAAGATGATAACTGAAAAACAATAAAGAATATTATTTATTTGACCATGATATTAATTATAGACCTATATTCCATAAATCATAGTGTATACCATAAAAATTATTATCAATTATGTTATAAAATGTTAAAATATATTAATATTGTACAATAAATATCCAGGAAGCGTATCTTGCAGCTTGAGTATATAAATTAAGAAATAATTATAAACAATTTAATTTTTAAAGAATGCAAAGACGTGCGAAATCAATGCAACAACTTTTTGCGTTTTAATAAAAGCATTAATAACATAAAACGATTTATAGTCAAGAAAATTTATAATTTTCATGTTCATAAAAAAACTAAACTTAACCAAACAAAGATCTTCGCGAGTGTAGTGTATAATTATTATATTTAAAGCGAACTGAAAATATAGCCTTAGTGTCGATAATTGTAAAATTGAAACTAGTATAAATTTAGAATTCTTAGATATTTTTGTTTGTGTGAATTCAGGCACTATTCACACTTTAATGATTTTTTACAAGTGAAAACCAAACAAGGTAGTTACAATGGTATGAAAAGCTTTGCTACCAACTATATAAAAATTAACGACCATCAAATCCAAATTAAACTCACAATTAATAACATTGATACTCGTAGATTATCAAGAATTCTAGATATACAGTTTAACAATTTTATTGATATCAGCAAAATAATAGCTCCTCGCATTGTCAATGGTCATATGGTGTGAATTTTCTGGAATAAAAAAAATAAAAGACTATTATGAGATAAAAATTTATCATAAAAAGTTAAATATTTTATTTGGAGAATCGATTGCTCTTTATAATATTTATACTGAGATAAAAACTATAGTTTTTAATGCGTTGCTTCAAAGGATGATATATTTTTATTTTGTATGTAAAGATTATATTGAATAAATGAATTAAGTATCAAGTTTTATTAGGTTTTTATGAATTATGCGCGTTCAAATATCAATCATTAATATTAGTACTTGTTAAAAATGCGTTTCTCGTTTTTGGGTTTTTGTTTTGATTTCACAAATTCAGTATAATGCCTACATACTTAAATTAATTTTAGAAAAAAAAACAAACAAAGAAATAAAAGATATTAACGTTCATAAGCAAAAAAAATAAGAGATCAATTAATTTCTAGATTCCAGGCGTATATTTTCAATTCGATCTAAGATTTTAATAAAGGATTAGGTTAAATTGTGTATATTGCACAATTATTGTATAACAAAGTTTTATAGTTTTAATCTAATAAAGAGAAAAGAACAACTCTAGTCAGTATTTTAGGCTGTGACATTTATACGATAAAAAAATGTTAGTTTGTATTTATTAGTAAAAATTAATCCAGTTTTATTTATTTCATTGATCTAATATAACTTTTTGAGTCAAAGTGTGATATCAGCGCTAGTTATATCAGCGAAAGAAAATTATAAACAAGAATCTTGAGAAATTCCAATGACTAAGCAAATAATTAATTAAAAAAAATACATTTCTATCTTATAAAAGTCTCCTTAACTAAAATGAAAAAACTATTTTCAATGAATTTATTCTCCCTAAAAAAATTCTAGCAAATTTAATAGATATCATAATATGAATTTATTGATTTATACTACCAAAAAAAATAACTATAACTATAACTACTAGCTATTAATCCAAGTCTAAAAAAGTATATCCAATAATTCATAGCTATGAAAGTTCTATATATGTTTATTGGTCAAATTAGTCAATAAAGATGATTAATAATTCTATTTGCTATTTCCATAATTTGAAGTTAATTACATTTAGTTTTTTTCATTACGAGTTTTATAGAGAACTTGATCTTGCCAATAGTATTGATGAAGAGTGGTTAGCTAGAAAAAATCGGAGTTTCGCTGATTAATTAGTTAGTAGGCTACGAATCTGGTGATTAGTTGAAAAAAGCTTTCAGGGTTTTTGCTTTATTTTTTTTTGTATTTTAATAAATCAGGATAAAGTAAATAAAAAATAAATAGCAAATTTTCTTTTTAAAGTAAAAACAATACTGGAGGTGATTTTTTTGCTTACAAATAATTTGCATCAGTTCAAAACTATATACTCATAAATTCGAATTAATAGAAAATGGCTGCTAAACGTCAAATGCCTATGATGGTAATTATTATTAAAAACTCATTCTATCCATCCAATACTCTTTCCCTAATCTTAATAATATCACTTTTTTAGCAACCTCAAGTTATAGTTCTCAAAGAGGGAACAGATACTTCACAAGGTGTTGGCCAAATGTCAAGCAATATCACCGCTTGTCTAGCTATATGTGAAACTCTGAAATCAACCCTTGGTCCATTAGGAATGGACAAGCTCATTGTTGATCAAAACCAAAAAATGATCATTTCTAACGATGGTGCCACTATTATGGAAAAACTCGAAATCGTTCATCCTGCCGCAAGAATACTCGTTGATATTGCTAGAGCTCAAGATGCCGAGATTGGTGACGGAACCACCAGCGTCGTCTTACTTACTGGAGGTATCCTTCGAGAAGTTAAAGAAATGATTGAAGATGGCCAAAACCCTCAAGTCATCATCAAAGGACTTAAAGCCGCTGGAAAACTTGTAACAACTCTTTTATTTTACTTTTTATTTACTCTCTTTTCTTATGATACAGTTACTTTCAATACTTTATTCATCTATTCACACCTGACTCTCTTTTATTTTTAATTTTCATCAATATTGTACTACAAAAAAATGGATTTTTAACTCTTTCACTCATCTCTCTCTAATTAAACAACAAATAGGCCGTTAACAGAGTCAAAGAAATCGCCATGACTATCGAAAAAAATAACACTGAAGAATTACGAAATTTGTTGATAAAATGTGCAAAGACCAGTATGTCTTCTAAGCTCATTAATAACCACCAAGACTTTTTTGCTGACTTGGCTGTCCGCGCTGTTATGCAACTCGATATTAATGATTTGAACCAAAAATTGATTGGAATCAAAAAGATTCCAGGTGGTGGTATGGAGGATTCCATGTTTGTTGACGGTGTTGCTTTCAAAAAAGCTTTCTCGTATGCTGGTTTTGAACAACAACCTAAGAGATTCGACAACCCTAAAATCATTTGCTTAAATATTGAACTTGAGCTCAAGGCTGAAAAGGATAATGCTGAAGTCCGTATCGATAAAGTTAGTGATTATCAAGGAATTGTTGATGCTGAATGGAAAATCATTTTTGACAAGTTACAAGATATTGTCGATTCTGGTGCCAAAGTAGTTTTAAGTATGCTTCCAATTGGTGACGTCGCTACCCAATTCTTTGCCGATAGGGATATTTTCTGCGCTGGTAGAATCCCATTCGAAGACATGCAAAGGGTTTGCATGGCCACAGGTGCCCTCACCATTTCCACCACATCTAAAATTAATACTGGTGCTGCTAACGTTCTTGGTGAATGCGGTAAATTTGAAGAAGTTCAAGTTGGCGGACAAAGATTCAATTTGTTTACTGGCTGCCCTAAATCAAAAACATGCACTCTATTACTTCGTGGTGGAGCTGAGCAATTCATAGATGAAATCGAAAGATCTCTCAATGATTCCATTATGATTGTTAGAAGAGTTATAACCAGTAAAGAATTCGTTGCAGGGGGCGGTAGTACAGAAATGGAACTTTCTAGATACTTGAAACAACAATCACGTCTCGTTGAAGGCAAACAACAACTAATCATTGGTGCGGTTGCCAAGGCTCTTGAAACTATTCCTCGCCAATTGAGTGACAATGCAGGTTTTGACACTATCAGCCTACTTACCAAACTCAGAGCTAGTCATGCTGTTGAGCCTGAAAAGAACTTGTGGGTCGGTGTTGACATTTCAAACGAATGTGAAGCGAATATGTTTGATAACTTTGTATGGGAGCCAGCCACTGTAAAAGTCAACGCTATCAACAGCGCTATCGAAGCTGCATGCTTGATTTTGTCTGTTGACGAAACTATCTCTTCACAGCAACAACAAGTTGAACAACAACAGCAACAAATGATGCAACAACAACAAATGATGGGACGCGGAAGTAGGTAGATGTGTTTGCAATATGAATAATAGATAATCCTTTAAAAAAAACCCTCCAATATATTAAATCATATTTATTTTCTCCACTTCTTCTCTTTTGCTGTTTTTAACTTTTATTTTTTTTTTCTCCCAAAAAATAAAAAAATTTTTAAATTTAAATATTACTTTTTTTTGTTTAATTAAAAGTTCTTTTTATCTTTTTTTCTGCTATTATAATTACTCTCGTCTATTTGTATTATTCTGCTATTACCGATAAATCACAGCCCTCAAGCACGAGAAACTTGAATATTAAATCTATAACAAATAAAATTAAATATTAGGACTTTATTATCAAATATTGTAAAGTTGTAATCACGATTATGAGAGCTTTAAAAATAGTCGACCTTTAGGTACATAAACAATGTATTTATAAAGTTTAACAAATAAACTAACTAATTGTAAGAATAGTATCGAGAAATTAAATCAATATAATAATTAGAATTAAATTATTTCAAAATACGTCGAAGAATAGCAGATAAGTATTGGATTAATATCGAAAAAATTTATATGACTCTGATTGACTTATCCAATGAATAGTAACGTAGACAATTTAAGTCCATCCAATGAGCGTATGTGTTTGATTAAATTCTTTTTGTTTATTTCTACTCAACAGATTATGTTTAGAGAATTGTAAATAATATACTATTTTAAAAGTGTTATTTATTAGTTAATCTTTCGCAAGATTTTGGTATAAAAAAATTAATAAATATATCTAAATCTAAAATCAGATTGTAACCAGATATAATTCTCTAGCAAATAGAGAATTTTATTAAGCTCGATACAGAAATTTCACTTATAAATTCAAATTCACAACCTGATAAAAAAAAAAATTAATAATATAGCTAAGATTTAAAATATGAACGATTCAGGAAATTTCAATAAGCAATCTGGCGGAAGTCAAGGATATCAAGATAAAAAAAAATCGCAGTATACAGAAAGGAAACCGTACATGGACAATGCTAAACAAGGCTACAATCAATCCCGAAACAACAACAACAACAATGGCGGTAGTGGTAATAATAGATACGGCGCAAATGGGGGCAACTTCAACAGGCAAAACAGAAATCAAGATCAGCGCAACCAGCAGAAGCGGCCTATGGTGCAGGTCTTTGATTTGTCCAAGTACAACAACATGAAGGTGCAAATTAAGTTCAGCGGCGGCAGGAGCGTGCGCGGGATCCTCAAAGGATATGACCAGCTCCAAAACTTGGTTCTCGACGAGGCAGTTGAGAGTTTTAACGATTTCGAGTCGCTTAATGCTATTGTTTCTGCCGATATTAGTTTGGTGAACAAAGAACGGTACATTGGTCTCATGGTGTGTAGAGGTCCTAGCGTTATCGCGATCAGTCCGCTTGATGGTAGTGAAGAAATTGCTAATCCTTTCTTAAACTAGAGTGAATCTATATGTACTCGGAATAGTTTACCAAATTAAAAACTCACCTTTTCAATCTTTTTTTTTTAAATAATCTCTCACCCGCCTCCATCGCCCCCCCCCCCCCCC
>LSSN01000001.1:26966-41507 GCA_001970855.1 Smittium culicis
CCCCCCCCCCCCCCACTTTACACCATATATTTTCCAAATTATATCCATGTTTTCCATTATATAATTCTCTTTTTTTTTTTTTTTGTTACCGTTTATATTTTTTCTAAAAAAAATTACATAGTTGTATATTTTACTTTTTAGTTTCTGCCAGATTATTTATATTTATTTTTTGTTTCTATATTGATTTAAATCAATAGCATAAAGAATGTTAAATATCTACATATATTAAAAATAAAAAACTATTAAATGTTAACATTTGATTTTCTATTAATTAAGTGTATAAATAGTTATCTTTGAAAGAAAACATAAATTTTAGATTTCAAAGTGTGTAATTATTTTTACTATTAAATTAAAATTCAAGATTTCATAAGCTCAAAAAGTTCAGCATCCCAACCAAGCTCTTTAGCCAATTCTATACAACCGTCGTCACATCCTCCGAGGTAGAGGTAATCGTCTATACCACTGTTGGGTCTAGATTTCTCGCTTATTTTTTCAAATTTCTCTGGATCATTTATAAAAGAAAACTGACCTTCGTACCCAACAATCTCGTTATTGATCAAGTAGCGAGTAGTGGATGGAACTGATTTCGAGTTTTTTTTATTTTTACTTTTGCCAAAACCGGTAGCTTCTCTTACTAGATTAACAAGCCCTGCAAACGGGTACACTTTTAAACTGGTGCCCATAATAAGAACAAGATCGCTAGAGCCTAAATCGCTGGCCGATAGTTTGTGGAATCTATCAGGAAGTTGCTCACCAAAAAACACTATATCAGGCTTGACATAGTCTGAACATATTTCGCAAGTTGGTATATCCACTTCATTATTTTTAGAATTTGGTGATGTTTCATAATTTTTCTCTGAATTACAGTCAATATCGTCTTTTTTTAGAACACCAACGACACTACTCCCAGATTCATCAGAAATTTTATCAGAAACCTTTTTGATAACACTCTCACTATTACTGGAATCACTCAGACCATTGCCGCTTGAACTATTGATGCTGTTGGGATATACATTCATTTTTTGTCTAACCCATTCTAGCGAATACGGTTTTTTACATTTATGGTTAATACAATGCGCGGACGCAAAAGAACCATGCGCTTCAATTATCAAATCTGGATCGATTCCCGCAAGCCTTTCTAGCATGTCAACATTTTGGGTATAGTTTCTTTTAAGCATTTTTTTATCCGCTAGCAATTTTATGAAAAAATGACTAGCTGTAGGCTAATAATTAAAGTAGAGGTTATTTTTGCATTTATATTCTTATTAATATAGAGAAACTTTTAGAATAAATAGTAGGCTGAATCAATCAGCATGCCAAAAAATGGCCAGTAAAAAGAGTTATTAAACAGAAATTACCTTGAATTTTCCGGGAAACAACTCTTGTGCCAAAGCGTAGAAAGGAACAGGGTTTTCCTAATCATTGAAATTATGATTATAGATTTTGTTTAAAAACAAATACTTATGAGGCTTGAACATGTTTTTACCTTAAAAAAATCAATATCAAAAATATCCTCTGGGTGCTCAAGCTCAAATCTTTGCAAATTGGCATATAGTCCTGTATCTTTTGATCTGAAATCAGGAATTCCTTTTAAATTTGAAAAATTACAAAAAAGATTTGGTAAATAAGCAAAATTTGCTAAAGCGAGCTATAATAATATTTTTGCTTTGAAGGTGAAGATGGTAATTTGTCTAATTTAAAAATCCGAGTGGCTAAAAAAAAAGAGGCATACCTGAGCTAGTTGATATTCCTGCCCCGCTTAAAACTACAATTTTAATGTCTTTATAAAAAAATGAAAATTTAGATTTAATTGCGATAGTTGTATTAGAAATAGTAGGTTAAAAGATATTCCTGGGAATTAAATTTATTCTAAAAGTGAATTTTATATAATTTCTAATTTAATATTCTAACCTTTTTTTGATTTGATTAGATTTGCTATCGCTTTTGTTCCATAAGAGTTGGGATCCGATTGTTTATTTTCATAGTTTTTGCTATCTATACTTTTAGAAATTTCGTCGATGTTATTATCTATTGGTATATTTTGATATTCTAAATTATCATTGATTTTGCTTGTTTCATTTGAAATGGAATTTTGACAATCATTTTTGTTTTCATTGTCAGTTGTACTTGATGACTTTGTATCGTCGAAATTGAGTTTTGAGGATAACAAGTCTGATAGTAATGAGGCCTCTTCGCTAACACTGGGAGTTTTTTCTGGCATGAGTCTATCGTGTAACTATCGTGGTATTGAGTATATATTAAATATATTTATGAGTGATTATAATCTCTTCTATGCTGTTCTAATTCTAGAATAGGGGAACTAGAAATACTATATTTAATTTATATTGCTTTTAGCTGAATTAAAAGTAATCGTAAAATTTCATCTTTTTAAAGCCAAAAATATTCAAATTAAACATTAAGCCAATGATGATCTAAGTTAGTGATCATAATTCGAGCATAATCAATATTATTGGCTAAAAATATGTGTGAATTGAGATTTATTGCTACAGTTCATTTTAAACCAATAGAATAACAAATAACAAATATTATGTTGTTTTGATATTTTTCATTGGCACAGTTGAAAATAAAAATAATAGAATTTAAGAGTAATTTACAAATAAAGATTAAAAGTATTTGTATGGAAGACTTTTAATGGCTTTCATGTAATTGAGTAGGGTTTAGGCTCAATATGATTCAAAAGCAAATCCCTCTAGATCTGATTCCATAAATTTAATAATATCATTCACATAGATATCTAGCTGAGCCTTAATGCTGAGGCTAGTTCCAGAAATAGGATTTATGTACTCGTTTGGTTCTATATAATTTTCTAAATCTTGATCTAATTCTATTCCACTTTCATGATACAATTTTAATGTATTTTCGCTAGTTCCAATTTCCGAGTCAATATACGTAGCACAGTCTTCTAGTTCATTAGGTAAATTCAAATTATTATTATCAGTTTCAATCTCAACAGCTTTCATTTCAAATCTTGAAGCATTTACTTCATCACAAGCTTTACTTGAAATATTAAGAGAACCAAAATCATTGTTAGCTTTGTACATATTTTCAGTGGTATTGCCACTTTTCTTTTTGTTGATAGTAACAAACTCTTCAACAACTGTGATCTCTGGATCAGTATCAACATAACGTAAATCTTCGAATGAATTTAAACAAGTTGATTTATCTATCAAATACTCATGTTCTTCTATTCCTATTTCTGGGCTCAAAAAGCCATTTCTTGAAGTTGAATATAGATGATATTTTTCTATTTCTTTGACCTTGAGATCTGAGATGATCTTTTTCTTGGTACTCGTCACATTCTCTGCTTGGTTACAATTTCTAGTGTAAAGTTCTACAAAACAGTAAGATTTCTATTTATATTTAAAGGTAATATTTAATCATATTTTATTGTGGTACCTTTAAGATCAAAAATATTTTCTTTATTTATACTAAGCTCTGTGTGCCTCTTAACACCAATAGCTTTTTTATATTCGTATTTCTGCCTGTGGTCTATATATGTGTTTGTTCCTAGCCTCCCGGTTAGAAAGTTTAGTTTATGATTGTATGATTTACCCATCGCAATATTGTATTATTCAAAATTATAAAAAATAAATTATTTTCCATCACTATTTGAATCTACGTTATAAATGATTATTTATACATGCAATTCAAAATTCAAAATGATATGTAAAGTCTTTAGTTATTACACTTTTACTTTTTTTTTTATTGAAATTTTCAAAAAATACCATTATAATCAAACTTTATCGATTCAATTGGCTAGCTTTATAAATGTTCTTTCATCTTTATCTATTTTGATTGTTTATTGGCCCATTCAATCAATTCAATAAAATAAATAAAGCAAGCCAATCATTGATTTTCAGTAAATTTGAACGAGTTTTATGTTTATGAAATAAAATTTTGATTTTACTCTTATCTTGCTATTTTAGAAGAGCCAGATCCATCATTCCCACGTTTGGGTAGGAGCCTATTTTTTATTAATCCTGTTAGATTTAGACTCTGACTAAGAGCTCATTGATCTCAACGAATTCAGTTTTTGTTGGAACGAACTTAATTCCATGACTGCTTGTAACTTCAGTCATCCAGCCTACTTGAAGCAATGCCTGGGTGGATCTTAAGGTTGGTAGATTGATCACATTTTCCTTTAGGCACGCAGCCGGTAGACTGGCAGAGGAATTTATTAGTATTAGAATATTAGTTTTTTTATGACTTGCACCAACTTTACTATTTTTTTTTGTTTTACTTTACCGCATATTTTCTTTTATTGATATCGTACCAACAAAATTCCGTGATTAAAAAAAAATACTCTTATCTTGCTAAACCAAAAATAGATATTTCAAAGCCTAAGAGAATAATACAAACTCTGTTTTTCTTTGGTTATAAAGCTATCGAAGGTTTAGCTCAACACTTTAATCTTTTAATCCTACTAGCATTAATTATTTTAAACCTAATTCATTAAAACACGTTTTTAAAGCTTAATGTTATTTAAATTTCCAAAAGATAATTATGGTACAGTATCAGCAATTCTACAAACCATAAAAAGGACTCGATGAAGCTAATCAAACACAACTTATGAAAAAGTTAAAATAGTTATCAAAAAATATTATATTTTTTTATATTTTATTTACCTAATACATTTCTGGTGCGAATATAAAAATTAATACTTTTTCTTTCATTAAAAAAATTTTCATGGAAATACTAGGTTTACAAAGTATAAAAAATTCTGTATCATTGAAAAAAAAATATGTCTTAATAATAAATAAAAATATTAATATTACAAATATTTATAATTTATTTTATTTTTTATCAATTGATAAAGTTAGAGGAGAGCAATAATTACTTACCGAGTTAAAATCAATATAAATATTAGAACTTTTTTAATTGAGTTGAGTATGATGTTTGATAATTAAAAATAATTAAAGTTGAAAAAAATTGTTAATTAAAGTTATATTATTCATTTTAATAAAATCTGAATAAATTCTAATCTGAAAATGATAATGATTCAATTTTCAGAGTGATAAAAAATATAAAAATATTAAATATAATCACAGTTTTTACATCTGTAAAATATGTCAATTATTATGATTAAAAATTAGTCGCTTATATTTCTTATAAATTACCTGATATTAATATAGATAATATCCTCATATCAAAGGATTTACAAACATACATAAAAAATTTTATAATAATCATAACTATGATGATAAAATTCAAATAATCTTTTATTTTTACATTCTTTAATATTCCAAAAAATATATATATACTATTGGCGTATAATATATTGTAAAATCTAAATATAACTCTGATATAAATATTAGTTTAAACATATATTACTTTTCTGTCTTAAAATTTTAATCAAATATAATTATATTTATTTTTTATACCATAAATTCAGAATTCCATTAACCTTTTTCAGAAACGGTAACCGTCGAGAAAAATTAGCTCTTTACTGAGCGTAAAAATATCACTATAAAAATTGAGCTATACCAAAAAATTTTTGAGTAAAAAACATCGATTTTATAAAAGATAAATTTAACACCAACACCTATTTTTTTTTTAAGTTATCAAATTTTTATTCTCAAGATTTTACTAATTTTATTAATGTAGTTACTAAATTGAATAAAAAAGATTTTTTATTTAGTGTTAAAAGGTGTAATTTTAATCTAAGCTTTCAATTTTTTTATTTTAAAATTTTTTTTATTAAATTTAAAAAATCATATTTATAATTTATCTGTAAACTTTTCTTGAGATCATAAAATAATGCTAAATAAGCGCTAAAAAATCTAAATCTTTAAAATATTTAATATTTAAATTATTTATCTCATGTACTATTACTGTTAGATATAGTACCGGCAGTATTGTCAGATATGATTTACTGATTGCTATTTTTTATAAAGTCAGAAATTTCATACATAAAAGTTAGTTTTAAGCCACGATAAATAGTATTAAAAATTGTAATCTTGAATTTAATTTGAATATCAAATGATAAAAGATCTTATTTAGCCAATTTGTTATTATACACACTTCTAATTAAGCTAAAAACTAAAAATCGACTATATTTTTCGCTTAATGTACTTATTATAAAAAATTTTTAGTTTAAATGCCAAATTTTCAACAGTTTTATATTTTTCATTAAATTAATACATCTCATAATCATGAATAGTTCAAGAAAATTATATTTATATAAAAATGAATTATATTATTCTTTTGATAATTTAATATACAAAAAATTGAAGCTAAGTATAGATTTTACACTAGCCAATTTACTGTTAATAAAATCTTAATCGTAAAATACTATTATCATATATATCGGAAAACAATATAATATAAATTAAATAAATAGTATAATTAAATTTTTATTCTTATGAAAAATTATATAATTCATTCTAATAAGGATTTTCTAACAATAATTAATTATTATCGAATATTTATTTTTTTGTATTAAAAGTTTGGATTTTAAATATAAATACAATTAAAAATGCCGATACTTAATATTATAACGCTTTACCACTTTTATTAATTTTAAAATTTTATTCAAAGTAACTAATAAACACAACCATATTATGCTTTTAAAATACTTTTAATAGCATTATAGAGAAGCATCGGTTAATCTTATATTAATTAATAATTTTCTTAGAATAATGTGCGTAATATAAACTTATGTTAAAAATTATATATGAAATCTAAAGCAAACTATATTTAATATCTGTATATCCAATACTTGAATGGAATTTATAATCCTGTTATATTGATTTTGGTATTAAATTTGCCATAACGAGTTAGATTTATACATCAACCGCTCAATAACTTATTTGGATATACTCAAAAAAAAAAAAATAAAGATCCAATTAATTTATCGA
Source organism: Smittium culicis (assembly GCA_001970855.1). NCBI lineage: Eukaryota > Fungi > Kickxellomycota > Harpellomycetes > Harpellales > Legeriomycetaceae > Smittium > Smittium culicis. The sequence goes on from LSSN01000001.1 coordinate 33,845, forward strand.
CCAACAATCAGTGTAATAAAATAGAGTCTCTGCATTATGATTTGATTTAAATAATTATTATTAATTGATTGATTTAAATTATCCAACAAAATTTTTTTAATTGTATAAATTACTCAAAGATTCATTTTTTGAATCTCCAAGTCTCTCAATATACTATTTATCTAAATAACAAATGTTCTAATGTAACAGTCTGGCATATCTAAGGTATCTTATAGACTAAAAAGTTATGGCGCTACCAAAAATTGAAAATATTATTTTAATGATAATTTATTATCCCTATTATGATCTAATTTTCATTTTAATGACTTTTTCTAATCATTTTTCATTCCTGTCTACCAATTTTTTGACAATCCTTGTATATTCAAATATTTATTTTATCACTACTAAAATTTTTGGGTGGAATTATTAAAAAATTTGTATTTTTTTGGAGTTTATATATTTTATATAAAAATGTTTAATTCTATTAAGAAGCTATTATATGTTTCATATGGCTGTGACATATATTCAAATTAAAATCGATTCTTATTATATTTTCCAATTAAAAAAAATAATTTAATTTTCATTCACACTATAAAATATTAAATAATGTAAGATTATATTAAAGCTATTTAATATATATAAAACATTTTAACATATTTTTATGATTTAATGAATTCAATTTAAAAACCATTTTATGTATAATATGTTGAATTTTGATTATAGCTTATAATGATTAATAAGATTTCTTTATAAATCTTTAATTTTATTATTAATTAGCCAGTTTATAATATAATATAAAAAATATTTAATTTATTATTTGCGATGCTGTAGTATATAACTTTGTAAATTTTTTTGATTAGTTAACATTATTAGCTTAAGTGAAATAAAATAATGGAGTAAAAATATTTACATACTTCTAAACAGTTGTTTAATTATCCCTCTTATTAAAACTTTTTAAATTTATAGTAAATCTTGTGCCAAATTAGACTGATAATTATTATATATTATTGGAAGTAACCCTACATACATTCTAGCAATCATATAAATACGCTAAAAAAAATTTATAGAATATTATTTATCATATTTGATAATTACCTGTAAAATTTTTTACTTATCATTTTCTTAGTTCAAATTTGATATATTTTACATATAAATAATTATTATTCGTCAACAAATTAACAGATTTATTATATAGAAAACAGAAAAAAAATGATATTACACGATAATGGGGGATAAAAATAGTGATTTTATTTGGGTGGAGAAGGTTTTGGTTATTAATTAAACTATTAATACTATTTAACTTTTATTTTGAGTTTTGGAGAACTGTTAAGTTTCAAATTAAGAATTTTTTTAAATACATTCACAAAAGACTATAAATCAATTATAGAAAAAATTAGAAATTGTTCCATTAATTTATATAAAAATAATTTTAAATAATTGAAATTCTTGATTTAAATTTTTCACAGTATATTTATGATATTATAAGCATAATGAATTTAAATCACGAGGTATTTTTCTATACTTTTGTTTAATTAGTCTAAAAATAGTAATTTTAGAATTTTAAAAATAAAGTATAGTTTAATAAAATTTTTAGACTATGATTTTGATCTTCAAGGTCATAGCTTGTTTAATAAATTAAATTTGCTACAATTTTATAGTATGAAAATTTTTTATATGACGCCAATATATAATTTATATAATTTTTGACAATTACAATCCTAATAATAATAAAATTTAACTTTTTTTTCTGATTTTATATATATTTAAATGTTAATATATTTAAAAGAAGTTTTAAATTAACATGTTCTATTCAATGTTTTTTAGACTAATAGATTATTTTTTTTAATGCTTAATAAATTTCCTAGTTGAGGTAAGCTTAATTAGCTATTAATAAAACTAGAATATAGCCCGTTTTAACCAATAAATTTCATTTATTTTTCTAGAGACCAGCATTTAAATTGGTTTATAAATTTATTGAAACATAGTTAATAGCGCTTTATTAGCTTTTAGATATATTAAGTATTATAAATCGATTAATGGTTAATTTAATCTGAATTTTTTAATATCAATGAAACTTAATAAATTATTAATAGCTTTCTTGAGTATAAACATAATTTAAAAATATTATAAAATTTTTTCAAAAAAAAAACAGATCTAATTATCTTATTTTTGATATATTTATTCGTTTATTTAACTATGTAGATTAACATTTATCACAATGAATATTGTTCCATCAATTTTATTGATTTTTTTACATTTTGAGAAATAAATTAAATGAATAATAAAAAATGTGCAACTATAAAATTTATATTTGGTGATATTTCTCTTAACTTAATTTATATTTCTATTTTACTACGATTAGAAATAAATTGTTTTTTTATCTACATTAGATTTATTGTAATATAAAAATTTAGAATATTAAATAAACAAAAATTATATATTACAGCTTCATTTTCATTTTCAAGCACATTGCTACCACTGTATATTCTCTTTTAATATAATATTCACACAAGATTTAAGATAATTTTAAAAAATCGACTTAATTTTCATACCAAGTGAAGTAATATTACCAATAATCAGTATTATATTTTCGCCTATCTAATATTTATGAAATTCAATTACTTTAAATTTTAATTTAGCCCTATAGTCTAAATGAAATATTTAGATTTAATTTATATAATAATCGATAAAATAAAAAAGTTATCAAGGATATCTATTTCGAGATAAAAAAATTTATTAAATTAATTTCTATATAATTAATTGCTATGAATTCTTATTATTGGTTTAAATTGCTACATTTTAATTTATTAGTAATAAATAAAAGCAAAAAAGCAAAATGTGTCTTTATATTATACTAATTTTTATTATATTTTATAATATGTGGTAGAATTTAATATACCACTGTCTTTATTTTCAAATATAGATTTTAATGTAATGAATTTAAAGATTTTTGTCCTAATATAAAGTGATTTAAATAAAAACTAAGTATGAAGGATTAAAGTTTTTTAATTAGTGTCAGCACTTAAAATTTTTAAGCATATTGATATACAAGGTTAAAGATTCAACTTCTTTTTACTCTTTGGTGTATTTTGGAGATTATTTATTTGTTAACTATAAAAACTAAATTTAAAACTAAAAAAAATTTAATGGAATTTTATTTTATTTTATTATCCGAGAGCGAGTCTCAGAGGTATTTTAGGCTGTCCTTTTTATATCAAAAATTTTCCAATTTAGTAAAATTTGAATTCATTTGAATACTAATAATTTAGTTTAACTTTTCTTGTTATTATATGTGTCTTTATTTTATTGTACAATAAATTTTTATTTAAGCTTTATTTTCTTTCATTAGCTATAAATTTTCTTATTAGTTTTATTAGTAATATTAGAACCAATCAAAAGTTAGCATATTTCAATTCAAATGAAAAATAAAATGAATAATTCCATTAATTAATAATAGTAACAGGATAGTTCACTTTTCCCTATTCACTCTATTTAGTATCATTTTCTTTTTTTTATATTTTCTCTTCAAATTAAATAGAAATTCCTTGTATTTAACAATGTACTACTCTGCAACAAATGATATTGCATAAATTGATTCCATTTATAATTTTCATATAAACTGAACAAATTAATTATAATTTATCATTATTTAATGAAATTTCTGAATATTATTATATAAATTTAAAAATAAATTTGTACTTAAGTTAATATACAGTATTATAATATCATATTTTGAATTTAAAAATATTAAGATTACAGATATACTCTTATCATCGAAATTGAATACATATGATAAAATAAAAATGTTTAAAGAAAAACCTCAAAACATTTTTAAACCAGTAAAAAAAAAATTCTTATTTTTGCATTTAAAAAATATCAATGAATAAAATCTATTAGTTATTAGAGAATTTTATTATATGCATAATTCTTTGATTTTAATTTAAAATTTTGATAATTTCAGCAAGTATTTTATTAATTTTAACTAAATAATAAATTTAAATAAATTAATAATGAGCTTACCGTAAGTTTGTTTTAAATAATCTTCGATATTATTTAATAAAATAATTTATTACTTGTATTATACCGTGTTTAATCAAATAAAAGGTATGATGACAGAATGTGGCATATTATGATTAACTTTCTGTGATATGAATGATATAAAAATCTAATTGATGTGCTGAATTTCCCAAAATTTATATCTATTATTTTTTTATTTGCCTGATAAAGCTATAAATGAGTATATAATTTGGCTACGAAATCAAATTTTAGGGCTAATGTGAAGAAATTTACAATTGAATATAAGAATAATATGATAATCTTAGATGAAGCCGAAATTTTTAATTTAAAAGGTTATTTTTCTACAATGAAAAGATAAAATTATTTTTTTTATAATAATTTATTCGATATCAGAAAATAATAGAATTTAATAATTCAAATAGAGCTGATATTAGCAATATTTAAATAAAAAATGATCCGCTCTTAAAATATCATCTAGATATTCAGCATTTATTATTAGTAAATCTAAGAGTTTATATTAAAAAACATTACATTTGTTTCTGCTAGAGAATTATACATTTAAATTTTATATTTGCATAAATAAAATAAAATAGCATTATTAAGAAAAATAATTAAGCAGAATATATTACGAATAATATGAATTATTAAATCAAGTGGCATGATAATGTATAATCACAATAATATGAATATGGTATTATAATTTATACAAATAATTGATTGATGATTATATTTGATGATATAAAAACAACTGTAATCATATGAAAATATATCATGAATATATTTATAATCAAAAAATTATTAATTGGATATAACCAAATTAAATCTAAAAATATAATTATAAATTAACGAAATAACTGACAAATAATACAAAGTAGTATTATCAATTGAAAAATTAAGACTAAAAAAATAAAAACTAAAAAAAAATAAAAAATAAAAGCTTTGAATTATACTATTCAATATAGATTTTATTAAAACTCGAATTAATTCTATTATATAAAAGTAACACCTTTTAATAAATTAAACTTATAATAACTAATAACGAGGTTTTTTTATATAAAAAGTAATTTTTGAACTTAAAACGAAATCAAAATACAAGAATATTACTCATAAAAACAACACTTTTATATATTGAATATTTATTAAGAGTTTTTTTGCATACTATTTGATGTTAATTTTTTCTCTGTTTTATGACAAAAGGTATAGATGAATCTAAATAATCAGATATATTATTTATATCAAAGAATAAAAATAATAGACGCTCATTTATTTTTAAATTAAATAAAATAAACAACTAATTTGATTTAGTTGAGTATTTCAATAGATAAAGAGATTTTTTAATATATAGTGTCACTAATAATAGAAATAAAAATATTAAATTATCTATAATTTGCTTATAATGATGCATTTGGAGTATGAGGGTTTAGTAATCCCTTCATGACTTATTAAACATAATATTTATACTATGATAGATTATATAATACTATAATACGATCGGAAAAAAAAAATTTAAATCACATTAAAATAGTTCAACAGAACGAAATTAAAAATAAATATAATTTTTGAAAAATTAAGATTAATATAATTAAAAACGAAAAATATACAGGTAATAATTAATGTTAAAATTTTTTTAATAATATTAAAAACGGTATTAAACAATATAAAATTATTAAAATAAGGACTATATACAAGTAAAATATAAAAAATTACAAATTTGTTTATATTAGAAATTTTAAGCTATTTTATTATGCTATAATTTAAACTTTTTTGCAAAAAATATGATAAAAAAAATGCTATAATTCATAAATTCGTGATAAAATCTTTAATTAATTATGCCAATGGAATAATTTAAATGCGAATAGGTTAAAAAAGATATATAACAATGTAAATAATAATATCATAAACCAAATTTAATATTTAATTAAAACATTTTATAATTGAAGAAATAAAAAAAAATAAACAAATAAAAAAAAATCAAGAAAAAGGATCATAATTAAAATTTAAAAAATCAAAAAAATATCAGATATATTCAAATTAAAATTTCGAGACAATTAAAAGATAAAAAAATATTTAAGTGAAAGTATACTATATTCATTCAGTCGTAATATATGATAAAAAAAACAACAAAATATATTTATGTAATGTATAGCGAGAAAAATAGTATTACAAAATTATAAATTAGTTTTATCAATTGAAATAATTAAAAAAAAATTCACTGTGAAATGTTAAATGCGCTGTATACTATAATAAAAAACATATTTCTCATAACCAGTCAAAGTATAAATAGTTCTATTTGTAAAAAAAACTTGTCCACTTTAATTTCAGGTATGATAAATTAGTGTCACATTTTGAGAAAAATTGAAAAATTATAAAATTTCAATGTTCAAATATACTGATAAGTATAATTAAAAGAATATTCATTCTACAAAAAACTTGCTAATATTTTTTTGACATTTTAATAACATTTTTAGAGCCAAGCGTTATGCACAGAAACACTCTAGAACTTTATGGAATATTATGGAATACAAAAGGAACATCATAGAACATCATAGTACATTGTGGAATACAATGGAACCTAATGGAACATCAAAGACATCATGGAACATTTTGAAATACAATGGAATTTTTTGGAATGTTATACATTGATTATTTCCAGTCGCTTCTAGAACCGTATAAAAAATTTTATAATATTTCGCAAGCTATTATTAATAATTTATAAATCCTTTTATAATTATCTTTATTTAATAATATAATTTAGATTTTTGTATAAAAGAAAAAAAGGGTAACTGTATTCGATCTTTAAGAAAAATCTAAGTATATTATTTATTTTATAATTTTTATCCCAAAAAATATATATAATGCCTATAATACTAAATAGTTAGCACTATCTTAGCCTTAGTTTAAGATACAGTCAAACCTAATCCCTGTCTTATTCCACCCATCGTCCAAAACATGGCAACAGCATAGAATTATGTGGTCGACCGTCTCAGACGCACACAAGTTGTAGCAGGGGCAAAAATTTTTGAATTTTTGGTCGACGATTTTCATGTTCGACAGGCGCTGGGCAGTCCGGAATGTGCCCATACACATTTTTCCAATGTCCTGAAGGCCCAATTTCAGGTCCGGATACATAGCTTGAAGGTCAACCCAGTTGCCTTTTTTGCCGATTTTCCTGTCCACCGTCCACCGATGGATGACAGACCGGTTATTTCTTCGTTTCCGGTCGACTATCGTGATGATAGTCTGACCGTTTGAATCTTTAGAGCAAAATTTTTTGATCCACCGGGCGCTCCCGGTCACCCAGGTGGCCATCCGGGCCTTCATCGGAGCCTTTATCAGGTCGGCGATCCATGTTTTTGATGTTGGCCACTTATGGTATTCACGCTCACGGGCTGTGCTGGTGCGCATGAACACTGAGCTTATGCCCAGTTCATCCCTGATGCGCTCCATGGCGGCTGTTTTTCCGACATTGGCAACCATTCGGATCGCCTTGTCTATTTCCATCTGTATGGGCTTGCATCTGGCTTCGCTCATGCCAAATGTCTCCCCACCGTAACATCCAATCGGCATCAGAACCGAATTGATGAACTTTATTTTTAGTGCTGTGAGCACATCAGACCGTCTCAGGAAGCTGTATGCAGCGTATACAGCCTTCCTGACCTTGTTCTTG
>LSSN01000002.1:0-72918 GCA_001970855.1 Smittium culicis
TTTTTTGACTCTTTAATAATTTTAAGTAAATTTATTATTGGATAACATTCTGCAGCAAATTCAACACTTTTTTAAGGCTTAAAATTAAGCTATTTTTAATTAATACAGTTGGCTATGTCTGGTAGTCCAAAAATAGTCTACCACTCTGGAAAGGGTTAATAAAACGCACAAATAGCAAGTATAAAAAGCGAGGTATTTTCCCGACTTATGAACATAATCTTGAATCGATATAATTTTTTTCCTAATTAAAATAATCGAAAATCGCTGAATTTATATACTATTTCTACTTGTCTGCGTTTATTACTTTAGATCTAAACTATAATAAAATTATATTTGGATATGCTAGCTAAAAGGTACAGCAATTATCATTTTATATGTCTAGCCTAAGCTAAAAAGGCAAAATTATATTATTTTCGTTACTGCAAATTTTTTTTCAAATAAGCATTAATAAATAAAAATTTCAAAAATAATAAATCAAAAATGTATTATAACCAAAAACTAAAACTGTGATTAGAAGCAATGATAGCGCTCATAATTTAAAAAAGAATCTGTTCAAGAGCTTAACCATAAATATCCTTTATTTAAAACTTACTTAAATAAATATTGGCTAAAAGTATCTTAATTAATCACATGATAGTTGACATAAATTAGATATTTGATTATTACGATGGTAAATCATAGATACCCAGTGTAATGACGAAATACATATTAGCTATTTTGTACTTTTAATTTTTTTTAGAATAAAGCTACTTTAATATATTTTTTTACTGTATTTGAACTCGGTTGTATTATTGGAAAACTTTAAAATTGGGCTATTTAATTTGATCCATTAATTTAATTTTTTCATTTATTCATTCATAGAAAGCATAATCTTTTTTTTATTAACTTGTAACTCTGTGCTAGACTTTGTCGCTAAATTTGATCTTTCTGCTTTTTTAATCTATAGGCACGTGATCAATTTTTTCTCTCTTTTTTGTCTTGAATATAATACAAGTTAATATTTATATATTTTGATCTTTCCATATTTTTTCGACCAATATTAGCTTTTATTTCACTATTTTTTACTTTAGCTTCATAGATTACTCATTTCAGGAAAGCTACGTACCCATGAGATATATTATTTTTCGGCTTGAAAACAACAAAAAAAGATAATTTTACTATACATCTTTAGTTTTTAATAGTGAGTCTCCCAAATATCATATCTTACACTAGGAAAATACAGCAGATACGATATAGAGTGCAATGAGATATAAATTAAAGATATCGGAGTTTTGTAAAAAAAACTTACAGTTGGAAGAGATAAATCGCTATGAACATATCTTTCTATGAAATATAGATTTCACTATTTTCTTTTTGAAAAAAGGTCTTTACTAACATCAAGACATTTTTTTGATTGAAATAAAATCGTCCTTGTGAAATGTTAATTTTCAATTATTTATTTTACATTTCCTTCCACAAATAACTTGCATTATTTAAATTCTGATAATCTTTGTAGATTGTCACTGCCTTGTTTCATTTTTGAGTAAAAATTTTCTATATGTAGTTTTTAGTATTATTTTTGTAACAATAAAAATAAGCAAATTAAAAAATTCCTCTCTACTAGTACTATACAGTTTTATATTTAATAAAATGTTATTAAACTTTTTTTATTTGAAAATTGAATCATAAAAGAATCAACTTCTCCATAAATTTGATATTAGCTAGATGAAAAGCTAAGATAAAAAATGTATTAACTGGATTTTGATAAGATAATTTATAATTTTATCGACCTTTAAAATAGATTAAGATTAATCGCATCATTATATTATTATGATATCATGGATATTTTAAATTTATATATATAATAGATGCTACTGTTATAAAATTTATACCGCTCAAAGAAACAGCAAGAAAATCGAAATGTATTTGTTGTTAGTATTTCCGGTAGAATTCAAGATAAAATTGAATAAAATTTATACTTTTTATTTTATAAATTGTGGTATTAAATTTGTTTTATTTAAAACCTATTGTTATTAAAAGCAAAAAGTATTTAAAAAAGTAGGAAATTGAATTCATAGACATAAGGTATTTTAAAACAGGTGCTATATTTAAATTAAAACTAGAATCATTCCCATAAATTTAGAGTAATATAATAACTCCTCAATTTGCGCTTCTATAAAAAAAATTTTTTATGCATACTCAAACTTTTTTTCTGCACAAAACTGAAATATCTTCCTTTGTGTTTTCTAAAATATAGTCCCTAAAGTCAGCATACTTATAAAAATCGTACAAATTTGCTTTTATATTTCTATTTAATGATTTAATAGGATTTCCATTGTGTATAATCCTGATATTGTACTCACCTTCCCCTTCTACTTCTTTCCAGAGCTCTACTATTATATTTGATGCAAATTTTTGAATCAGCTTATGTTTAGAGTCATACCCAATAAAACTAAGAAAACTGACTATAGTTTCATCGTGCCCAGAGTATATACTTATTTTAGGATGGGTTTGATTATTCTCATTATTTTTCTCAATATTTTCTATGTGCGAAGATATTTCATCAACCAGCTCGCGTAAAAAATATCCACCAGAAATCAAAGAAAGCAGTTTTGAATCTTCACTCAATCCCGAGTAAAATAACTTTAATTCTTTATCAGCTATTTCGATCGTTTTATATATGTCATTATTCGAAATACATTCACTACCATTGCATATCCTTGGTTTATCATGACAAAGATTTGAAATTAGAACGTCATAATATTGATACCAAACTTTTTCAAAAAACTTATTTAAAGGGCCTGGCGTTTTAAATACTGTATTTATCTTATTTATTAATTTGCTATTTTTAGACATGAACGATTTATACTCATTTGAGTCTTTAATTTTGTTGAATATAATTTTGTAATTGGAGCACTTTGTTGAAAAAATGTTTAAAATATCTATTTCAGCGGGAAATATCTTTAATTCCAATGAACTATTAAAATTTCTATAATTTTTTGGATATAGTCCCTCCATTAAATATTGTGCCGAGCTTATTGTCCTTCTACTCAGTAAAGCAAAAAAAAGTTAATGGTTGAAAAAAGTAGCAAATAGTTAAATATTATTACAATGAATTGCTTGATCGAAGCTTTATCTCGTTTGTATCTTCCAATATGGGCTTAATTAGCTTTAGTTTATCTATGTAAACTTCTCTAAATTTTTTTCCCAGGTGTTCAAGTTGGTATTTTCCATAATCAGTTAACTGGCCAAGCATACAATTACCTTTCCACATCAAACCGCTTAAGCTCGAATTACAACTCTTCGGAATAAAAGTTTTTGATAATAGCTGTATGTTTTTTGAGCCTCTATTTGTATCATTATTTTTTAATACACTAAATTCATTCAAGTAGGTACAGTCGTTCCACTCACTAATCTCATTCCGTGTTAGAAACTGCGGTGTTCGTGCTCCATGCCTGATAATAGCTATTGCGTATTTTAAATCACTGTTTTTGAGAGGTTTATATCTATTTGTCTCGATATTTTCCGCTTGACAAACGAATTTGTGTCCAAATTTGTTAAATTTGATGCTATCTGGAGTCTCTTTAAAAATATTCGTGCTTTTTTTTCCACAAGCACCAGAAATTAAAATTATTAATACATATACTCGTAAAATTGTTAAAGCTAAAAGGCTATAAAAAGTAAAATTAGACATTTTTAATTTTTGTAATTAGTATATTATATTTCTATTAATTTTTATATTTATTAAAGATTTATTGATAATTTATAAGCTTAAGAGTGGAATTCAATCAAGCTAATCATCCAAGAATTATCTAGTTAACTGCAAACTTTAAATTTTAGCATAAAAAATATATATTTGGAATAATACACTCTATTTTCAAATATTTGAAAATGCATAAAAGATAAAAATTAAAAAGATATTTTATTTGCTTCAATTCTAGGCTAAATCCAATAATTCGTTTCATGTGGTAAATTATTCTGACCTGAGCTAGCGAACAAAATACATTCTAATTAAGCATTTTGATTTAAAATTTTATAAAATATAAATTGTTAGACCTCTATTTCAAATAACAGTGCCATCCAAAAATAAAAATTAGAATCAATTTTAATATATATATTTAAGAACGCCTTTCTTAAAAATATAAACTACAATAGCCAAATTAAAAATCTGCCAATAAAATAAATTTTAAATCTAACAAAAATAGGGTGAGAGCAATATAGCCTAGCCCTAATCATATTTTCCATATATCCAGCTAGTATCAAATATTAAATTTTAGTTATTAGATTGGTTCAAAGTATAAAAGTTTATTAATTTGGAAATCTACCCAAGCTTGTGGTGACGATTAGATGTAATGTCTGAAACGACGAGAAAATTATCTGTTATTAAATAAGCTATTTATTGTTAAAGGCTAGGCTATTATTTGCTAGTTTAGTATTAATTTGGTTTCCATATAATTTTTTAAACGCTTTTAGTGCTCTTGTTTTTTTAAAGACTTGTAAATTTTTATCAAATCTAATGCTTCGAAAATGATTTTTGTGAAAAGAAAACCAATAGTAATAAGTAAAACCCCTCTTATTGTTTTTTACTATTTTTCCCCCTACATAGCTCTATTCATTGTAATTAAACTGTTTATTAAAAAATCAAAGAACTAATTAAAATGATTTCTTTTCAGACCCTATTTAATTCTAGCATATTTATGGCATCTAAGAAATATTTAAGGATGCTTTAATCCTTTCCTGAAAAAGCTTCTTTTTTTAAAAAATGAATTTATTGATTCATTTATGATTAATATTGAAATTTACTATTTGCTAAATTCAACAAAAACTCAACATTTTTTAAAGCCTCAGAACATAATTATTTTTATTATATACAGCTGGCATTATTTTGTAGATCAAAAACGGTCTACCGCCTGGAAAAGGGTTAAAGATTATTATAAAAAAAAAAAAAAAAAAACTATTGAAATTATCACCGACCTTTTTACATCTATGGTCAAATTAGAGATCACTCTAAAATTTATTTTCCCTGGATTAGATTAATAAAATTTTGGTTTTTTCATTAATAAATTTTAATGGATTTTAAGTCTCTACAATGAACTCTCATGTCATAAGATTTTGATTTAACCCCTTTTTGTAACTAATAAAATATTTATGCGAGCAGCGAGCCAGAATAAAAGGCAACATCATTCCAAATATAAATAGAAATATTTTTTATTTTGTAATTATCTCTGCTTATTTAATGGGATTATAATAGTAATTTAGATTCAATATTTTTAAGGTCTCAATAATGTAAATATGTGAGCATGATTAGCCATATGGGAGATTCTAAACGTAGAGTGCACTTTGTTGCGGTTTAATGTTATTGGCTTGGGCATTCATTTGTATAAAATATTATTGGCAGTAATTAAAAAAAATTTCACAAATCTCTTTAATTCTGAAAGTATTATTTGCTAAAATTAACACTAGATTTTATTTATTGGCTACTAATTAAATTTGAAATCTCATGCACTGTAACTCTTGATACATAAAAGTGCTCTCTTTGTAAAAAGTCTGCCATATAAGAATTAAGCTTTTATCAAATGGATTCTTCAAAATGCTATAAGAATTTTTGAGTATGGCGGATTTGCTTCAAAAAAATAGTGAATTAATTTGGCATGGTATATATTTGCGTGAAAAAAATCTTTCCAAAATTTGTTACTATAGTCGAGTTGAATATCGAAAAAAAATTTTGTACAATTAATAACACTCAAGTGGTATAACTATTTTTTTTTTAATTTTCTGTTTCAAATGAAAAAACTACTTCAAAAAGAGATATCAAATAATTACATGATTTTTTATGAGGAGAGATACCAATGAAAGCGTTAAACCATTGCTTCTGATAGTTAAAATATACGTTTTAAATGCACCATAGGACACTTATAATAAATATTAATAGTTTATATTTTTCGTGAAACTTGAAAATGAAATTTTTGTTAAATTTGCTCAAAAACTACGAGTAAAAATAAATCGCTAATAATTTTTGCAATTAAACAAAAGCAATTCAAAAACTGTTATTTTAAGGAATTTTTATAATTTGATTATTTTCTAGATTCTGAATGATGAAAAAACTAATTGGAGTATAATATTATAGTGAAAATATATTTATGTCATTATAAGCATCGGCTGAATTGAAAGGCATTTTGGTTATACTACTTATTCATTTCATTATGAAAGTATTATTTGTTTAATAATTAAAATATTTTTTTAATAGGAAACTAATTTATTTTCGCGATAATACTACACTGTAACTCTATATACTTAAAATAATTCTTTGTTAATTTTAACCTTAGACTTGTTATAAAAATGGGGCACTCCAGTACATTATACTCTTTAATATTGGTATTAAAAGTAATTGAGTTTTTAAATATTATTTTTGGATAAAGGGCTATTAAAAGATTATTTCGAGGAGCGGAACTTTTCGTACTTAATTTTTCCTATTAAGATTTACTTTAATAATTAAATCTTAATATAAATTATAATCGAATGAATTATCTGATACAGCCAATAGCTATACCTAATTCAGTAAAGCAAATAGAATTTCTAAGAATTAATGTTCCGTCTCTACTAAAAATATTCTAAATCTAATATTCAAATTGAATAGATATTGATAAGCTTTGTTTATTTTTATTCTCGCTTTAATATGATTGTGATATATAAATTTAAATTGTCAAAATTTATTTTAAAAGAATTTCTATAATTGGTGCAAAAATGTTTTGAAAAAGGCAAACTTTTTCTAAATTTCCGTAAATCAGTGAAAAAGTTGATAAAAACTGAATGTTGAGTTCCTTTTGTGAATTATATAATATGGGTCCCTGTAAATGTAAAAAATAAATTGCTAAACTCTAAAGATCTTTTTTTCAATCTGAAAAAAATACTAATTTGGGAAATTTAAACGAATATACATTTCTAGCAGCTCCGAATTAACATTCAGCACCCCTAAATTAAAAATTAGAATATCAAATTTCAAAATACAATTTCTATATTTTATTGAGTTAAATTTATACTTACTTTTAATTTAAGCTCCGAATTTTCATTAAGGAAAAGTAATATAGTAAGTATATATTTAATTTTCAAGCTTTTATAATGATGGCTATATTGATTAATATAAATCAAAATAGCCATAAATTTTAAATTAGCGATGTTATATTACATATTTTATAAGTATATTGGAATTGATTTTAATTTACTAGTTTTACTATTTTTTTAAAAATAAGGATAGTGATTATAAAAACAGGGCTGGATCGATTTTTGAATTTCATCTCAAAGATACATCTAATTCATATATCTTTAGTATTTTTTTTAAACTGTTAAAAAAATCTTTGAGTGTTTATTAAGCGAGATCATATTTTAAATTTGTTCATACTACTTACATTTTTGACGTATTAGTATGAAATTATGAGCCTTGTGTGCAGAAATAAGGACATAATTAATAATTGATTCTATTTTGCATTTGATCTATCATAGAAATGATTTTCTAAATTCAAAAAAGGTCCCTTACACTAAAGAGCATGAATTAAACTTTTTAGAAGTAATATAATATATAAATTTGACTTCAATTGTTATAAAGTGTGGATAATAAAATAATTATTTACAAGAAAAAATTAATTTAAAACTAATTTGAAAATAAATTGAAACTAATTATACTATGGAACCAAAAAAAATCTCTTATAAATCAGAACAATAAAAATAATTACTCATTCTAGACAAAATATAAAAAAAAAAATTTATCAGGATCAAATATGAAAATAAAGAATGTTATAAAATATATAATTTAGACTAGAGATAATATATCAGAATCATGAGTGTAAATTATTAGAGAATCGTAAATAAAAAGAGACCAGAATAGGTTTTCAATAGAAAAATTATCAAGAGAAATCATATCTGGAAACTTTTCGTTTAGTTGAGGAACCACAAATTCGACAATGTCAGAAATAAAAAGATACGAATCTGATGATGGATCGGAAGAGCTTGGATCCAATGTACCTGAGAAATATTCTGAGAAGGAATTGTTCTTTAGTTCACTTGGAATTGCTAAATCGAATGCCATTTTTAAAAGTGATAGTTGACTGCATAAAGGAGAGCTTATATTAGTTGCACTATATTGAATAAATAAGATAGCTATTATATCAGGTTCGATCTCCATATAGTTATGAATTTTGCCAAGTTCAGAATTTTTAATTGAGTCTAGTCTAAATATAAGTGGAGTGAAAGGTTCTGGTTTATCAGATAATTTCAAATCAAGAGCTGACTTATATTCGATTAACTTTTTTAGTTGATTTTCATCTAAAGAGGTTGCCAAGTAATTTGGTAAATTGGGTAATGATTTGAAAAATGATTCTGTTTGCTGATAGTTACCAATCGAAATTTTATGGTTTAATAAAAATTCAATGCTTTTTTTGAGAATAGATTTCAATCCTAATGTTTGGTAAAATATAAATGTTAAAATTCAAAAATTTTAAAAAGTATAAATAAAAAAGTTAAATGTCACCTTTTCTATAAATAAGAATGTTTGAAAAATGTTTTGAAGTGCTTGACACTGAGAGGTCAGCTTTAGTAAGCTTAGACATCAAACCATTAAGTAATTCAAGAAGGGATTGGATCATAGATAATTCATTGCGAACGCTAATAAGCATAAAGTTTTCCTTTTTTCCAAATTTTTTTATATTCTGAAGAACTATTTGGGATTCAGTTTGGTTCATAGCCAATATCCTTAATACAATGAGCAAATCACTACTCGGTTGCAAAGAGTTTATAAAGAAATTTAAGTCAGTTAGAGAAATAGACTCCAGAATAGATTTTTTTTCCAAGTTGTTAGGATCGTTGGAATAATTTAGCTTTATGTGAAAGAAGTCAAAGGGGTTATCAGGAAGCGCAAAACCATAAGACACTAGCACTATTGGTAATAGTTTAGAATAAATACATATAAAAAGATATGTTAGTTTGGTTAATTAAAAAGAGTGATTAATATAAATTACATTCTTCATTTGATTTTGGGCCATAGTTGTTAAATATCTGGCTTCCATTTACCAGTTCAATTTTATCATTTGAAAAATTGATGAATCCATCTTTATATTCCCAAAAAACAGTCTGTTTTGGTTTGTGGTTGGCGAAATCCAAAAACGGAACCAATATTTCAGAGATTGGAGAATCAGCATTTGGATCGATCAAATCCCTTGTGAAGGCTCTTGTTTCAAATACTGAGAAAGCCCATAAATAATTATCCCTACAGAAATAAAAGTAAAAAAAATATAACGCGACTTTTTCAAAACAAAAGAATTGAAGTATAAAAAATATTTACCAGGTGAAAACTTTAGAATCAAAATTAGTATATGACAAGTTGGTTATTAAATCGTCATAAAGAATTTTTACTTTTTTGAACCTTTCAGGAATGGAAAATTCAAGAGGGGTGCCTTTTAAAAATTCTAGTTCCTGATCAGTATAGTTGATTGTATTTGAAAACTGTTCAGGAAGAGCATTTAGATAAGGGTACCAAAATGAATTTTCCTTCAAGTAAAACTTTTCATAAATCAAATGAGAAATTTGAATATTTTTTGTGTTTTTGCAATTTAGAGCGAAAGGGAGTAAATCCTTTGCTTTATCTAAAGTGATGATTAAATTCTGGGGGACTGATAGTATTTTCTGCTCTTTTTGGATATTTTTCTTAGAAAAAATTCCGACATCGCCCTCTGAGTCTGTGAAAAATGGGCTTAATGGTTAATAAAAATGATTTATAATATAGGGGGAGTGGTAAAAATTTTAACCTTGTCTTAATTCAATATTGTCAAAAACAATTCCATTCTTTCGAGACCAGTCAATAAATATTTCGATTTTATTGCTCATGACTTTGGAGTTCGCAACTCAAATATAATTTTTGAAACTTAAATTTTATAAAAATCAAAAACAATAAATTGGTGTTAAACGAGAATATTAATTGATAATTAAATATATTATGCTTTTACATAAAACATTAAACCCTTTCACGGGAAGCAGACCATTTTTGATCTATCAAATATAGCCAACTGTATTATATTAAAATACTTTAATTCCGAGTCCCTAAGAAATATTGGTATATTTTAAATTAATAGCAAATAATAAACATGCTTTTAAATTTTAAACGAATCAATGTTTTAGCTTTTTTAAAGAGTGTTGGGCAAGAGATGGGTTAAATTGTGTATTTTTTGCTGAAATAAAATTAGTGAAAAAAGGTTTTAAAAGGTTTCTGACCAATAATCAAGTATTCTTGGTATGAAGAAACTTGCTACTGCGAATCAGGGACCCTTTTGTTGTTCAGCCAATGGTAATATTGTTTTTCGTGGAGCTTTGAGGCCTCTTCTGTGGTTTTCAGCGAGTCGCGGAAAGATTTATTCTTCAACAAGTCTAGAAAAGTAAGCGAGTTTGGGTATCTAAAACAAAATTAAACGGTTAAATAGAAGGCTATTCTGAGTCAAAGAAAACAGAGGAATTGTATCTACATTATGTATTTCGAGTAAGCTGGTTGTTTCCAGTACTGTAAGTACTCTAGGTAATTGATAAATTCAGGACTCTCAAAGAAACTTTGCTGCGCAAGGACTAATGGGTTTATTAAAAATGAGATTTAGTAAAAGTAAGCTGGAAGTAAGCTCATAAAAAAATGCAAAATAGCAAGAAATAAATTTTAAGCGAGCACTTATAAATCACCTTACAGTTTAAGTACCATGGGTTAGATAAGCACTGAACAAACTCCAATTCAACGAGAAATCTTTTAGTTTCTGGATCTTCATCTTTAATAAAAGTTAAAGGCATTATATTTATAAATTCTATTTATTTGCCCTAAATTAAAGCTTACTATTACCTGTAGCATTTTTTACAGCCACATCGCTATTTTCATAAGATTCAAGGGCGTTTTCTTTTAGCTCGAGAGCATTGTCATTCGAAGCATCTGCGCTCATCTGTATACGGTCAGTGTCCATATGAGTTCTCTGTGTATTTACTTAGCAGCAGTTACAGGCAACATTGAGTAATGAATATTCTTAGGCGTTTGATTTATTTAGGTTGTTCACTAATTTAATAAGACTTCAAAATATACGCTCCCGCAAATCATCACAATTCGCAATTAAGTCTCGTTTTTTTCCAATCATCATTCCTTTTAGGAAATAATACCAATAAGATTCTCGTATTTAACTTGTGCTATTATCAACCAGCTGTAAATAACTCAATAAGTAGAAAATAGCCAACATGATTAGCTGCTACTATGACGTTCTGAAAAAGATATAGCCAATAAACTATTTTCCAAATTTAGATTAATATTCGCTTTATTTACTTTATAAATATTAATATAGTTGAAAATATCTAAATTGAAATCTTCTTGAACTAACTAATCTTGAATCAAATACATTTACAATATTAATCGTTTGAAATGACTTCTGTTGGAACCGGTGTAAGACACTATTTATGGTTAATTTATATAAATTACACTGCTTTAAATCAGCTTAGTATCTCTAACTATGAATTTACTTTTTAGTACGATCTCTCTGTAAGCACTTACTCTCCTGATGGCAGGCTTTTCCAAGTAGAATACGCAAGTAAAGCCGTAGACAATAGCGGGTATACAATAAAACATATATAAAAAAGAAAAATATATATAACAATGCTGATTAAATTTCCTTATTTTTTTATTCCGTTTTGTTTTTTAGTACTGCTATCGGAATACGAACGAAATCTGGTGTAGTTTTGGCCGTAGAAAAAATAATTCCTACCATTCTCGAAGTCCCAGATTCTAATAAAAGAATATACTCTATCGATAAACACATCGGAATGGTAAATCCTTTATAATTGTGCATAAACGACAAGATTTTAATTTAATTACTTTTTTTCCAATTTTAGGCTTCATCAGGCTGGATGCCAGATGTCAAAACTTTGGTTAACATCTCTAGAAACGAAGCTTGGGAATATCAAAAATTATATAAAGTCCCTGCATCTCCAAAAATAATTGCCGAAAGAATTGCTATGTATATTCAAGCATATACCCTGTATTCATCGGTGAGACCCTTTGGTGCTATGCCAATGATGGCAAGCATGAGCGGAGATTCTCCTCAATTATACATGTTCGAAACTTCTGGCGCCTATTATGGATATAAAGGATGTGCCACTGGTAAAGCCAAGCAGCTTGCTAAAACAGAACTCGAAAAACTTGACTTGGAATCCCTTTCAATGCAAGATGCTGTAAAAGAAGCTGCTAGAATGTAAGATATTATCCCTTTTCCTTTCATAACTATCTTGTTTTTCTTTTCGTTTGACTATTCATTATTTATTAATTTTGATCAATTATTGTTTTTTCCCCCTTAGTATCCATGTTGTTCATGATGACAGCAAAGATAAGCTATTCGAATTAGAGCTATCCTGGATTTGTGAAGAATCAGGAAAAATTTTTAGTAAAGTCCCTCAAGAACTATTCGATGAAGCTGTTCAATACGCTAAGGTATTTTCTTAATATTAATACTTTTTTAAATTGGGTACTTATATTTTCTTCCTTTAAATTAGAGAGCAAGCGACGATAGTATTGATGATGACGACGAAGACTTATAATCATCTTTCTTATTTCTGTATAACCCCTTTCAATCTTAACTATACGTTAATAAAAATAAAAAATATTTCTATATCTTTTTCTTTTATTGCTGTAAACTATATCATTTTTACACCTATCTGCAAAATTCTATTGGTATTCAAAGATATATATTTAAAATTATTTTATTATTGTGATTTTAAAAAGTAGGATTTCTCTACAAGCAAACATCGCTGTAAATCATATTTTATAATACAGTCTTAAATAACAATGTCTGTTTGATTATAATTTAAATTTATTACCCAGCTTTATTTAATAGATTACATATATACAAACATTCAAGCAAATATATATCCAAAAATACGTTAATATTGCTATCTCGACTATTTTATTTGTAAATTTATATTGGAATAAATTTATTAATAGCCTTTTAATTATCTCATTGCTTAAAAAAATTATTATTTTTTTATCTTTGATTTTAGTTTGCGTATTTTATTAAACAGGCCTGTAGTTGATTTTAATTATAGTATACCATACAAGATAAATCGTTTTGGTACACTCAGTTTTTTCAAAAAAAATATA
The DNA here is from genome assembly GCA_001970855.1 of Smittium culicis. Classification (NCBI taxonomy): domain Eukaryota; kingdom Fungi; phylum Kickxellomycota; class Harpellomycetes; order Harpellales; family Legeriomycetaceae; genus Smittium; species Smittium culicis. The sequence continues at coordinate 13,139 of LSSN01000002.1, forward strand.
TATACATATTTATATATATTTATATTCCTCGATTTTAAATTATTCCAGAGAAAATTTCAAGTAGACTAGCCAAAGATTACCTATAGCCATTATTGGAAATAAAATATGAAATAAGGACCCATATTTTTTCTTTTTTAATACTCCATATTTATGTCTTTTGAATATATTAATAGTTTTTTTAGTTTAATTTAATTGATTAATCATTTAAATTTATTGAAACAAAACGTGAATTTGTCTAACTTATCTTTGTTTTTGTTATTTGTATTTGTATTTGTTTTATATTTAAATTTTTAAACTTAGTTGAAATTTCTTGTTTTTTAACTCTTTAAAGTATAAGACAGTAGAATAATAAGAATATTAATTATAATGACTCTTATGAATGAATTCAATTGATCAATTCAAATAAATTAGATGATATTTTTAAACTTATAATTTAATTTATATTCAAAAATTTTAACTAAATCCATAAACAGTTTGTGATATAATAAAATTTTATATAAATTATTTTTATATTATTAAATTATTGACTTACTTTATACTAGCAATCTATAATTTAATATTTAAAATTTAAATTAATATTAATTTTTTGGATAATATAAATAAAACTGATGTGAATCTTGTCAAGGTTGTCGTAATATTGAAAATTATCAGCACGTATCTAGCTGGAATATTTTCAAATAAAGAATAATATAAAAACTTGTTGAGGCAACATAGTTTTGAAAAATAAATGAGAATTTAGGGGTATTGAAATAAATGCCGCTATAAAAATTATAAAAAAACGTTATTAATTTTTCCTTATTTTCTTATAGCGAAATTTAAAAAAAAAATCATAAAAGAATAGTTAGCTGATGAATTCAAGTTTTTTATTAATTTCTTTAAAATATCTTTATAAGTACCAAATATAAAAAATGATTTAAATGGTAGTAATATGCTTCAAATAAAGCATTCGATAATGGAAAAAGGTATATTAAATATTTCTGTTAATAATATAGTATAATTTAATATTAAAAAATTTCTATTTTTTTAGAAAAGCACTAGTACAATATTTAATAAGTTTGTTTGTTAGTTTATGAAATGATTGTTTTCGAGCTTAGTATAGCTTTTTAAAAATGGACCCACTTTTTAAAAACCTATACAATACATTATTTTTTGTTGAAATATTCTCTCAGATAATTTCTAACTTACTCGGTTTCGTTAACAGTCTTTTCACAAATTTCTATAGCCAAGGATATATTTTTTGGGGAAACAGATTATTTATCATTTATACTGAAAGAAGTGCGAGTTGATTTTAGGATTTTGTTTATGAGTAGTTTTCGAGGAATAACTACAAATTTATATTTTAAAAATACTATCGCTAATTTTCAAAATATTTTTATATTCATCAAATATAATTATTACTATAGAATTATATCTAACAAAAAATACTTTTTTAAAGACTTGTCACTATTTTCTGCTTATTATAAACTAAAATGATTCTATTTTATTTCTCTGAAAGTTGAAATAACATCAATTTTTTTCATTAAAAAAATTATCTACTTATACATTGATTGAAACAGGTGGCTTTAAAGAATAAATAAACTATCTTCAGACTGGAAATTTTGAATTATTGGAAAATTGTTTAAAATTTATTATTTAATGATTATTTCTTTATTTTTTTTTAAAAATAGCAATTTTGAGCCTAAAATAATCGATTTAAGAATTAATAGGCGATGAAAAAAAAACATACAATATAATATAAGTGATATTTATCTTTATTGTTATTATTATTAGATATTTGAAATCTTAGAGATGAAATCCAACTTATTTATTAAATATTCACCAAACATAAGTTTTTTTTTGATTTCAGAGCTTTGATGCTATATTTTATATTTTATATTTTTTAAAATAATCTAAATTAATTTTTTCGAACATTTTAATCATTAAAAAAAAAATTCCAGAATATGAAAATTTTTTCTGCCATATGTTTTATTTATCATAATTAAAATTTTCCGAATATTATTATTTTTTTTCCATTTTTCAAACAAAATTTTATTTATAACCTAATTTTTCGTTCTAATATAGATATGGTTTAAATACAATAATTGTAAGAATACAACAATTTTCTTTCAAAGATTATATTATCTTTGAAATATTCCATAAGCCTCTTTTATAATATTTTTTATTTTTTACTCGTTATTCATTCATAAAACATTCATTTCAAATGCATAAATGTGCATTATAAGTATTTATATTTAAATAAATGCGTATTTATTTGAGAGATTGAATTACAATTACACTTTTAAAATACTCTTGTTTCAAAATTTAGAAAATTTCTACAAGTTTTTGGTTAAATTTAAATTTAGCTTAAAACATAGTATGGTAGTCTTTAATCTTGAATCGTATTCCTTTTTTATAAGTATATCAACTGCCTCATTTTTTATAATCGCTTTCGTAAATAAATTTTTGATATAAATTATTATAGTTTTTTCTTTATACAATTAATACCTACATATTTATTTTTGGTATTTAAAATCAATTAGATTTAATTTGGGTAAAATTTAACACAATTCTTGATATTGAATTATATTTATTAACCCTTTCCAGGGCCAACACTATTTAACTTATATAAAAATCGGGATTTTATAATAAAAATAATGATTATTTATAATTGGAAGAGTTTTATTTAATAGCTAGTAGAAAATTATAATTATATGCTATTTAAATGTTTGCCATTTGGTTGGATAATTTTCATAGTTCAAAAAAAGCCGACCGCTCTTGAAAGGGTTCAGTTAATTTTATTTGAACTTGATTGGAGATAGTTTTTTTCAGTTAAATATGTATTGATATCTTTTTAAACTGTAAAATCTGGTTTAAAATCACATTTTTCTATTATTTTTCTCTCATGAACCAGATTAATTTTTTGTTCTTTATATAGACTTTTTTTAAGAGTATTTGACACAAAAATTTTGATTATTTTTTTAATAAAATTAGCGCTAAATACGATTAATAATTTATATAATCTCTAATTACTAATTTCTTTGAGTTAGAAGAAATTATACTTATTTGACAATATAATCGTGTCCTTTGTTGAGTTTTATTTCTTTTATTGACTGGGCATCCATAATCAAAGTAGTATAAATAAATCATTATCGTATGTGATTTTTCATATGGGTTTTAACGTGTAATTGAAGCTTATTTTAGTTATTCGACAAAATTTCTCAATAAATTTATGACTTGCCGTTTATTTTTTGCAATATTCCTTTATTCGATTTTAATATATGGGTAAATAAAATTTTTAATATTTTTTTCACAATAATCTTATAAAATATCCTCAAATCCAAGAAATAAATCTGTGGATAGAATTCACAATAAATTGTTGAAAAAAAATTGAATATAATCTAATACAAATTAGAATATATAATAAAATTACATTGTGAAAAATAGTTATTAAATAAATAAAAATATCCCAAAAAACTTAAAAGTACAATTTATTTATATCAATAAATAATATAAACGTTTTAATACGAAATTTAAAGATTTTTGAATTTATTCTGTAGATATTTATAGCTAAAATAGACTTAATTAGACAAATAAAAGTCATTTAATTTATCAAAATTTAAAAATTAATCAAGATAAAATCTAAATTTATAAACTAACACACAATTTTTTATTTCTATTAATTAAATTAACCTATTTTATACTCTTGTATTTAAATTTAAATAAAAATCGATGTGTTATTAATATTGAATTGATAGCAATACAATTAATCAGTATTTAATTAAATTAACTATTATTAATGGATTTTGAATATATTCCATGTATTTTTGTGTATATTTTAATAAAACTTACTTAAATGATAAAGAACCTGAATTATCTTCATTCTTTTATTTTGATTCTATTATTTATCGCTAATTTTTAGCTTTTGAACTAAATAATTATTAACACAAATGAAGTTTATTTTAAACATTAGTTTTAATATCTATAATGTACGATTTTTTGATTTTATTTTTTAACCATTTTAAAATTTATAATTTTTTTTGCATCAATTTAACTAGTTAAACATTTATTTTATTTATATTTGAGGATAAATTTGGTTAGATATTTTAATTTGGGACATAAATTTATTGAGTAGTAGTATTTTTTGAATATTACGTACATCATTTTATTTATTATTTTCATAGAATTATGATTTTTTATTGCTAGAAACAGGATTATTTTTTATTGTCGCATTTCCATAATTAATTTTTTTTTTAAATTTAAACTAATAGTAAAAAAATTTTAATAGAAATAACTACTTATTTTATCACTATAAACCATTTTATATATATATTAATTATTTTAATTATTTTATTTGTATTTTTATATTATTTTGATATTCTAAAGAGATAAATAAATGCTATTATTTTATAACCATAATTTATAAAAATTAAAATTTTTCATCTAGAAATTTATGATTTCTTTAGAATATAATTTTTATTATTTATTTATTTAAAGTAATATATTTATATCACTTTTTCAATTATTTTAAAAAAAAAATTGCATCGAATTTATGATTATATAATGTACTTTATAATTAAATAACCTCATTTTTTAATACAATTTGCACTAACATTTTTAATAGTTATATTTGTTTAGTTTATATCTATATGAAAAAAATTAAATATAATTTACTATTAAGTTTGAAAATTCATATATGTCTAATATTAACTATTATTATTTGGAGCTATAATTATAAGTATAATATTGAATTTTTTAACTGTGAGTTTATCATATTTAAGGTCTTTTTATAATAACTTAAGCTTTTTTAATCTATAGATAAATTTTATAATTCATAGGTAATTTCAATAGTTTTTTATTTTCTCTATTCAATGATTTGATAAACGTAGATTTCAAAAATACAATTATTATTTTATATTCTAATTTATATGATTTTATTTTTTAATAACCTTATTTTTTTACTTTATACAATTCTTTTGGTTATCTTTCTGGTTAATTATTACTAAAAGTTCCTATAAAAAAATATCAAAAACATTATAAATCCTCATAAATTGATTTATTCTATATCATCGCCACTTATTTTCTCGAATAAATTCCAACTAAAATATTTAATAATTTAATTTTAGAATTTTAATCTATAAATATCTTGAATTTTTTTATAGGTGGTTTTATAATATTTTACTGTTTTTTATATATTTAAATTCTTATTATTTTATGTTCTAATTTGAATAATCGAATATTAATGGTGATAAACTGTTAAATATTTAAATCTGATTGAAATTTAACTACTAATAACATTTTTTTAGTATCAATTATTAATTTTTAACTCAAATATATCTTTAATAATATTAAAAACTTTTTTTATTCATTTCTTTGGTTGCATTTAATTTTTATTTTCTTGCTCATTCTATTAGCTATTTTTTTAGAAAATATTCATCTTTTAAAATTTATTTAACCTTTTTTATTAATATTTAATCGATTTTCTTTATTTATTATTTTAATTCTTTGAAATTTCGTATTTTTTTTGTGTATTTTATTTTTAAATAATTTAATCAAGATATTTAATGAATATATACGTATAATGAATTAAATATTTTTGATCTTACTTATTATAAATCGTATAAGATACTTTTCTATATTATTAATGATATATTAATTTGTTTTTTTATACCAGCTTTTGTTTTATTAGCTATGAAATTTTTATTAAAAGAGTTAATTTCCAATAATATTATTTATTAAATTTATAAATTGACCTGTTTAAATTTTTGTGCAATTTTTAAATTATTTTTAATTTATAAATTAATATGTTTTTTTTTAATATTTAATTTATAAATCATTCAAAAAAAAAAATTCATCCTGATAGGAAATTTATACACATTATTAATATCTTGATTTATAAACATAAATGATAATATTTTGATTTTATTTAAATGGATTTCTCTAATTTTACCTTTGACAAGATTATAGTTTATTTATGGAATATTGAACCATATTTAAGACTTTTTTTTCGGATCCAGATTCTTTGAAATTATACTGAACTGTCCATTTTTTTTATTAACTCATTTTTTACATATTTTATAAATTTTATTTATTTGTGATGAATATAAAACTATTTAATAATATAACTGATATACTTCTATCTTTAATACTTTAAAAAATATATTTTTAAACCGATAAGTAGTTCTCATTTTCAATTTTTATTAGTATATAAATAGTTAATTAATATTGAGCTCATATATGAGTAAGTAGTATATAATATTTTTAATTTTTAATTTCATTAAATAGCTAATATATAAGCAACAACAATCAATACCATCTCGATCATATTTATTAACATATTAATATTTTTAAATTTATCTTTGCTAATTACTTTAATTTTTAGCCATTTAATCTAAATTGGTACCTAAATCAATGATTCAAGGCACACACGCTATTTTTTTAGTCACATTTAGGTATATTTATCTTTCATTAATTTTTTTTTAACTTATATCTACGTTTATACTAAAAATTTAATTGGTTTTTTATGCAGTATTCAAATATTCTTAGCTTGGAATAGTTTTTGATTAATAATTGCATATATTTAATTTTTTTAATATAATAAAATGTTTCATTCATGATAGATTTTAATAGAGTGTATTATTGAACTATTTTAACAATCTGACGCAATATTCAATTTCTTGTTAACTAAAATTCTTAATTTTTAAATTTTATAGGATAAGTATTACATTTTATCTTACAACCTATCTTATCTCTAAAATTTTTGTAAGACCGTAATTGAAATTTATTACCCTTGAAAATTGGTTTTAATTCCAAATAAAAATTTTTTTTTTTATTTTTATTTTAAAATTTTCTTTCAAAGGTATTCTTTTATTTATAATTCTTAATATTTTATTCAATATTAGTGTTTTTTTTTTTTTTTTTGAAAATTTCCAGTACTAAAATCTAATTGTTCATACTTTTTCTCAAAAAATAGAAAAATTACACTGCTATTAAAAGAAAATTATCCCTTAATCTTGAAATAATGTTTATATCGATACTATAGCTAAAATCAAGGCCTATTTTTTTTCAAGAATAAAAAATAAATTCTGAAAATATCATGATACTTACGATAGATTCATCGAAATTCACTAAATCCACAAAAAAAAAACAAAAAAAAACTCGAAATAATATAAACAAAGCTCAAAGCTTGAATATATTATAGCTATACTGAGTATAATAATTACTTTTGGGGATGAACATTAATTTACATGGAATAATGTAGACGGTATGAAAAAAAATTTTAAGACTATCTGTATTGATTTCAGTCTGATCCAAAATTCCAATTTTTAAAAAAAATTCCTGCTATCAAAGAGTATACGAATAAATTTTGGGACCCAAGCGAAGAAATTTGAGCATTAGTTCATAATTGAAAATTGTTGCCAGGAGTTCATTTCAGTTGAAACGTATTCTGAAAGTATGAAAGAATGATAAAATACCGTCTAAAAATATATTGAATCATTTTTACCATTATTCAATGCGATTAAGTAGCCTTATTATGAATTTAATGATAATGAAAAATCTAAATTAGAGGATCAAAAAAATATAATTATTTAGCTCAGAATTCAATAGATGTCACTATTTTTGAATATTATTCATAAATAATCTTTGTAAAAACATTTCTAATTCCAGATACAGAGCATTTACTATATAAAATTGCTTCAATTACTCTAAAAAATAATTTTCTTGATGATTAGTTTGGTTTAATAAGATAAAAATTCAATTATATTTAAAATTTCGTGATAAGTGTCAATTATTACAATTATTTTTGACTCCATAGTATTAGCGCAGTATTTAAAAAAATTGCAGTAGAATTTTTTTTATGAATCAACTGTAGAAAAGCTTAGAAAATATTATTTACTTAAAAATTAGCTAAAATAAAAGGATAAAAGATCATAGCTGGGTTACTGATGCTAATTCTTAGAGGATATTTACCAAAAAAGTATTATTTAGGATTTTCTGTAAAATGATTTTAATCATTCATAATTTTTATTTTGAATATATACGTCTTATTAATATTAGAAAATCCGAAGTTTTATTAGCCCAGAATTATTAATTTAAAACAATTTTTCAAAAAAAAATCTGCTAGAAAATAAAAAAGAAAAAAATAAATGGCTTTAGAAAATCTTAGAAAATAAAATAAAAGCGATTTATTTAAATTTAAATCTTATTTTGGAAATAAAAATTTTTTATTTGCAATAAAATTGCACAAAATGACAATCATATTAGTATTATATTGGTTATAGTTATATAAATGCGCTTTGAAATGAAATGAAGCCGATAAAATCATTGAAAATGAGTTATAAGTAAATATTTAATCAAGAAAATAAAATTAATTACTGTATTTATACTTAATTAGATAATCCAGAAGAAATTTAAAGCTCCATATACTACTTAGTTGCTTTTTTTGTCACAAATCCACACACAGAGAGAATTAATATATCAGAATACTACCAAAAAAAATTCTGCAATTCAAGAGCCTAATAAAAATGCAACTAAATTTGAATTAGCATAATTTTAGTGCAGAGATAGACAAAAATAAACAAGGTAATTTATATTAAAAAGATCTAGATTTTTTGCATTGATATCTCCCTAAAAACATTAATTCCGAAAGAATAGGAAATAAGAATATTATATTATATTATATTATGTTTTTTTTTTTTTTTTGCAGATGTTTACTAAATAATTAAATAATATTTTGATTAGTTTGATTATTATTTTAAGGATAGGGTAATAGTGAAAAGTGAAAGGAAAGAAGGAAAAAAAAATTAATAAAAAATAAAAAAAGGCAAAAAGGATATTCCAAAAAAAAAAGAAATTAAGAGAATAAGGGGATTATAAAAACTCTTTTTCATGAAGTAGAAGTGAGCGCCATTAAAATAAAACGAAAAAAAACATCCCTTTGATGTAGAAATCGAATTATAATAGCATTAAATATGCTTTAAAGAAAATTTTTTTGTAATTTTTTAAAATTTTGTGGTAAAATATAGGATAGATAAAAAGAATTTATTTACTTAAAAACGTGATATTTTATAAATATATACTCGCTCACAAAGATAAACCTGAATATAATGAAATATTTCTTTCACTAAAACCTAAAAATCGGATTAGAAAAATATCCAATTTACCATATAAAACGATATTAAAATATTCGGGAAAACGGTGTGGAGTTTTTTAACTTTGCGGAAAGTATATAACTATTTTCATTAATTAAAAATCAAGAGAATATTGTTTATTTAAGAATTTTAAATTCTGAAAATATTTCTAAGAAAAAATAATAACTAAAATTGCGTGTATAATTACACAAAATTGGAAAGCTGATCCAAAATTATATTTCTAAGAAACATATTTAAGCTTTGAAGCCGATTTTCTAGGACATTTTGACGATTATTGTATTAAAGCCATTGTAAAAAAGGTATTTTAACCCAAATAGAACTAATAATAATCTATCTCAAAAAATAAAAAACTTTCAAAAAATGTAAAATAATTACAAAAAAGTCACAGGAATAATAAAATTCTATTAAGTAAAAATTTTTTTGTAGAGTATTTGATAATAAATATTTATTTTTTTAATTTAAATATTTTTTGCTGTTCTTATAGTTTTTTTTTTTGAAATTTTTTTTGGTTTTTTTATTTAAAATTTAGCAATAATAAATTTTTGATATTTATTTCGATTTTTTATTGTGAAAAAAAAAACACAATTTTCGCAATTTCAATAAATAAAATTCTAAAAACTATTTTATTATGCTAAATTATTTAGTTTTACTCTCCAGATATATCAAATAAAATTTATAAGATAGTTTTTTTCGTGTTATTAATGGATAATTAATATTACTCCATGTTAGATTCGGTTCTCAAAGTTAGTATATAATGGAATGGCTTTTATTAATATAAAATCCAAAAAGCTTTTTATAAACAAACAAGAAAGATGTCATTTATTATAAAATTCTGATTTTGCACTTGTTTTTAATTTTGGACACATCATTATTATAATGAGGTTTCAGAAATTATTTTTTTTAAAAAAAATTACGAATAAAGATATTTTCATTAAAGCAAAAAGTGATTTTCTCATTTAAATTCAGCAAATTTGGGATGATAAATATCACAATTATACTATTAAGTGTTTATAATATAAGTATAAAATTTAGGGAAAAAAAAAACAAATATTGACCCATTTCTTACTAGAAAAAGTTTTAAATTTAAATTATAAATTTAAATTTAATATTATGAGGTTATAAAATTGGAAATAATTTCACATTTTTTTAATAAAATAATAAGTAATTTGTTAAAAATCACTAAATTTCGCTTAAAAATAGTATAATTTATGGAGTCCTACATTTGAATAATTTGAACTTTTATCAAATATTTTTAAAATTAATTATGGACGATTATAATTTAATATAATCTTTGTGGCTTTACGAAAATTGTATCAAAAACAAAACTTTTTTAATTATAAGTATAATTTTAGGTTTAATGCTTTATAAAAAATAATAATAGCAACGCCAAAAATAAAAGATAATTTCCAAAAAATGAGAATAAAATACTTTTATTTTATAAAAAATCGGTAGAGGGAATATAATAATTAAGAAATTAGCACTCGCTCATGCCCTAATGTACAGAAATTTCTTACCGGTTACGGATCTATTAGTGAGATAATGAGATAAAGCGATGATAATATAAAAATATATAATAAAAAAGTAATTAAAACCAATAATTAAATTGCTATCTTTTTTGAACTGTTAAATACTTTGCAATCTCAATATTTTTTATTTTATCTCGATTAGTATTTTCTTAGTCCTTTTCAGAACCAGAAATTAACAAAAAATAGATGGCAAGATATTTTAAAAATATTTTTATTGGATGTATAAAAATAACCAACCAATAATATTCCGATAAATAATTAATTTTAAATTTTTTTGACTGGATTTCATGGATCAAAAAAATTGGTAGCTACTTTTCCCTTTCTGGGGGTGATAAGCTTTTTTGAATTACCAAAACTATTCAAACTGATTTCAAGTAGATAAATTAATATAGAAAAAAATATTTATTGGAGATTAAATATAATTCATCTAATAAAAAATAATTATACTTTTTATATAAAATTATGTTTTTTAATTAAGTTTAAGAATTTTGGACCTAGGACGAGTTATCGGGCTAAATTCCAACAAAAAGAATGGAGTAAAATATTTGGATTTTTTTTTTGAGATTTTTATATACATCCATTGATTGATTGATTTTTTGTATTTTTAAAAGTAGTTAATTTCAAATAATATATATTTTTTTCTAAGCATTTTTGTAGGTTTGGTTATTTTAAAATCACGAAATAAAAGACTTTGTAAAGCGATATTTTAGTATAATTTGAAAATGGCTTGAAGAATATTGTGATTGGTAGATTGATTTCGATTCAATTAGATGCATAGTGTATAGGCTTGGACAGGAATTTATTTGTATAATAATAGGGAATTATCTTATATAAGTATTGAAAAACATTATACTTTTATTTTAGACTATTGCAATGTTTATAGTATTTTTATTAGTGCGAATACAAACCCTTGATTAAAAAAATGAATAGCGCGATTATTTTGTGCAAAAAATAATTAATGTATGAGAGTATCAGCTTATCAAGTCTTGGCACAAATGCAATGTGAGGGTGAATAGGTGGTAAATGTTTAAGATATAAATATAGATTTTAAAGCCCAGATGAGATTTATCTCAATTCAGATGAGAATTATTTCTAACTCTTTTGCTTTTATTGTTCTCTTCATATCTTACTGAGATTTAGAGCTTAAGTGGCTTAAATCAAATGAAGCGAAAAATAAGGAGGCCACTTTCATAGCACTGATTGATAGGGATTTGATAGTCGTTGTATAATTGGAGGCAAATTAGTATTATCAGCAAATGATATAATCATACCTGTAAATACAGTTATATCGCAGTGTATTGGTATTTGTCCAATAAAGTGAAGTATTTAGAAACATGTAATAAAATTATTGGCTAAATAGCGAGGATAAGTACGTCAAAATTAATACAAATGAACCAATGGTTAATGATTTAATACTATGGAAAAATGAAGCAAGCCAATAGATGGACGATTTTCAGTTGCTGAGAGATATAGATAATGCTTTTCAGAAGTTTAGAGAAATGAAAGCATGAGTGGTTTTTTTTAATGGCAAATAAGCATAAAGGATTCGATTCTGGAGCTATTCATTGGACAGTTAATAGCCAATTAGATGAAGTAAACAAAGAGGTGGAGTGGCTTCTATGTTGTCTTTAAACTATGGTTAGTATTGAGGGGGAAAAAACAGCTGAAGGTTTCGGGCTGTAAAGCAATCTCGAATTCACGACTGATTTTTATTTCTGAGCTAAAAACATACAAGTATTAAAAAAAGTTCTGCCCTCTGATAGCTCTCAGCTTCACTTCATTATATCCTAATAGCTTTAGTTTAATTTTCTATCTTTCTATTAGCGCAATTATTCAACTTCTGCAATTTCCTTTTCCTTTTCACTTTCAATTTTTATGTTTAGCTCATAAGCTTACTACAAGATGAATCAAGGATACAATAACTATAACGACCAAAACAATCAATCGTTTGCTGGCCAGCAAGATAACTCCATACCCAGACCTAGACCAATACCGCCATCATATAGACCTACCGGTCAAAGACCGCCTCCTCAACAGGCTGTCAGACCTGCCCCAAGGCCAAATGGTCCCCCTCCTATGCATCAGCCACATCACAATGGTAAATCTCCTCCCTTCTTTTTTGGTTTTATCTCCCCCCGTTTAAATTATACGCCTCCATGCGTTTTTCAGCTTTAGCTTCATAATAATATTTATTAATAAAATACATCTATTTTCTATACAACAATTAAAATTGTAGCTCAACCCCCAATGGGCACCATGCAAAGACCTCCTCAACAAAACCCTGCAATTCAAGGCTCCATGAGACCTTCAACTCCAAATCTCCCATTCAATAATGTATCTAGAACTCAAAGCAATCAAAGTATGCATGGCTTCCAAAATCCTCAACAACACGCTCCTCCTCCTCAACAGATCCCTAATCAAGCAAATTCGCCATTCCAAGGCGCTGCTGCATCCCCTGTCCCTGGTTATCCTCCACAACCTATATCTGCAAGACCCCCTAATCCAAATATCCCTAGTGGTCATAGAGGCCCATACAACTCTATGTCCCAAATGGGAAGTCCGCCCCCCATACCTAATCAGCACAGTAGTCCTAATTATAACCAAATGAGCCCAAACCTTCTAAGTCAATCTATGTCTCCTCGGGTTGATGGAATTACTGGCCAGATGAATAACATGAACATTATTGACCAAGTAATTGTTTTTCTTCATTTTTTTTATTTATTATTTATATTTAAATATGTTTTCCCTACTATTTTCATTTTAGAATGTCAGCAAGCCTAGACCCAGGCGCATTTATGCAACTAACGAATTAAATTCCGCCCCAAGCAACCCATCTCCCGGAATTGTTGGTCCTCAAGTATTTACCCCTGCCTCCCAAGCCCCCTTGTCAAATAATCAACACTCTCGCACTTACCCAAACCCTACTAGAATGCCTGCTAGTAGCTCCTCTTTTGAACCTCAAAAGCCAAGAATCGACCCTGGCCAAATGCCTTCACCAATCGCCGTTCACTCTTTAAATCAAGACCATTTCATCAATTCTGAATATAATACCTCCAAAAAAACTGGTGTTCCTTTAGCCAACACCGAGTTTTCATGTGTCGATGAAGGTAATTCAAACCCTCGCTTTGTTCGTATGTCTATGTACAACATTCCAAACTCCGACGAGCTTTTGAAGGTTTCTCAGCTTCCTTTAGGTCTTATAACTCAACCACTCGCTAACATTGGACCAAATGATACCCCTCTCCAAACCGTTGATTTTGGTGAAGAAGGCCCAATAAGATGTATAAGATGCAAAACTTACATCAATCATTATATGGCTTTCATTGACGGCGGAAAACGTTTTGTTTGTAATCTTTGTAAGCACGAAAATGATGTTCCAGATGACTACTTTTGCAACTTAGACATGACTGGTAGAAGGTTGGACTGGGAGCTCCGCCCTGAACTTAGATGTGGCTCTGTCGAATTTGTTGCTACAAAAGAGTTCATGTCTTCCCAATCCGGTTCTGCTGCTTTTATCTTCGCCATTGACGTCACTTGGAGCTCCGTTCAAAGTGGTCTAGTCAGATCTTGTGCTAATGCAATTAAAGATCTACTTTACACCGGAAAAGGCCTTCCAGTTGGTGTTCAGTTTGGACTTATCACTTATGACCGCAGTGTTCATTTTTACAACTTGAATGTAATACTTTTTTTCTTTTTTTCTTACTCTTTAACATTTCTATCATTAATCATTTTATATCTTCATATCTTAACATTCATCATTTTACCCATTTAGAGTGATCTTGACCAAGCTCAAATGCTTTTAGTTTCTGACATTAGGGACATGTTTGTTCCATTGAGTAACGGATTCCTAGTTGACCCATATGGCTCCAAGCACATAATCGAATCACTATTAGATAACCTGCCACAGATGTTCTCAAACAACAGAACCGCTGAGCCTGTCCTTGGTCCAGTTTTGTCATCTGTCCACGAAGCTCTCAAAGGTAGAGGCGGTAAATTATTTGCTTTCCAATCAACCATGCCTACTTATGGCCCAGGTACGTTGAGACATCGTGATGATCCAAAAATTCACAATACCGACAAAGAAAAAACTCTATATCTGCCCCAAGACTCTTTCTATCGTGATATGGGCCTTAAATATGTTGACGAAGGTATTAGTGCTAATATTTACTTGTTCCCAAGCACTTACATTGACGTCGCTTCTATATCGCAAGTAACCAGCTTAACTTCGGGTGAATTATACATGTATCAATCCTTCCACATCGATAGAGATGGTCCACGATTTGCTGCTGACTTAATAAATGACGCTACTCGTAATATGGGATTCAATGGAGTTTTACGTATTCGCTGCTCTGATGGCCTGAGAGTTGCTGAGTACTACGGTAATATGTATATGCGTAATCATGTAGACGTTGAACTACCAATAATTACTAGCGACACCTCTTTAGGTGCCACGCTTAAGCATGATGGAAAACTCAACGAAAAAGAGGATGTTTACTTCCAAATTGCTCTTTTGTATACATCCAGCGATGGTCGACGTCTTATTCGCTTACACAACCTTGCTATTCCATGCACCACTTTAATAGGAAACATGTTTAGACACGCTGAAATTGACACATCAGTCAATTTACTATCTAGAATGGCAGTCGCTGAAACAAAGACTTTATCGCTACGTAATATAAGAGAAAACTTGACAGACCAATGTATTCAAATTTTATCAGCCTACCGTAAGAACTGTGCCTCTGGATCTTCAAATGGCCAACTTATATTGCCAGAAGCATACAAACTCTTGCCTATTTACATCTTATCAATGATAAAATCTCCAGCATTCCGAAGTGGAACTAATGTTCAAATTGATAACCGCGTTTTCAACATGTTATTGTTTAATACAATGAACGTTTACCAGTCCATAAGATACTTCTATCCCCGTATTGCACCAATTCACGAAATATATTCTGCTGAAGGCGAATCCAATCAAGTTCTTCCACCTCTAGTTCGTGCATCATATTCTCTACTGAACAGCCAAGGCGTATACTTGCTCCAAACTAATAGCCCAGTTTTAATTCTATGGATAGGTCGCCAAACAGAACCATCAGTGCTTAATTCTATATTTGGAGTATCTTCAGTTGAACAGATTAACCCTATAATGACACAGCTTCCAGTTATTGAAGGAAGTAGCTTGAGCGTAAACTCTCGCTTAGTATCATACGCAATGGTAAATAATTTGTACACTTTACCACCAAGTTCTTTCATGGACGAATTGGCACAAAATGGAAACAGAATAGAAGAACCCAAAATCCAGATTGTTAGACAATCGATTGATTCAAACGAAGCAGGATTTGCAGAACTACTCGTTGAAGATAAAAACAATGACAATATGTCATATATGGACTTTTTATGCCACATTCATAGGCTTATTCAATCAGATAATCGCCTTAAAAACTAACATTTTTTAGTCTAAATTTCTCACTTTTTTTTAAATGCTGGCTTAGCTTTAATCATAAAAAGCTTTTTTTTACTTATTTTTAAATTACCTTTTATCATTACATTTTACCACAATAAAAAACACACATCCTTCAATTATGACTATTCTTTTTTTCTGGAAATTTATATAAATTCTGAAATCTTTTCAAATTGATAATATATGCTTAAACAATTTACGATTTGTGAAAGAATATGTCATTAAACATCCATATTGAGATAAATGCTTGTATATTTTGGGTTGAAGAAATTTGTTCAATTAAATATCTATTTCCAAATTTAGATGTATAAATGCAAAGCGCAAGTTAAATGCAAGCTGCATATTAATTCTAAGCAATAGGAAATAATCATTGTTTTTTTTTAATTTCTTACCATTTAAGAAAATGGGTGAAATTCGCCAGTTATTTACAAGGTTCTTATTTGTTCCGTACTCCATAGCGAAAACATCACTTTAACTCGTGATGTAATAATAAAACCAATAATAGACCTAGCCAGGCGAAGGGAGATCAACCCCACTCTCTATAGCTAATTTTTTTTATATACGATCTGTCATCCATTCGTAGCTTCTTTTAACGAGATGGTGTAAAGGTATATAAATAATGACTAATTATTTAACATTTATAGCATAAGTGATAGTAAATAAGGTGCATTTTTTTAAATAAAAAACGAATAATATGAACATTTATATAGAATTCAAGACGATAAAAATATTTAAAGTGAGATTAATAAAATATCCCAAATTGATTATAAATAAGCTAAAAATTTTTAGTTTAAAAAAAAAGACTACATTAAAAAAAAGTCATAGATAGCAAAAAATTTCCAACAAATTACATAATTTTCCAAAAAATATATATATATAATAATCAAGGCTACAATAATGTAAATTTAGAATTTAATGTATATTAGATATTCTTAGAGGAAGCGGAGGTCATTTTCTTTGAAATTTTATTTGCTTAATTTTATTAAGTAAAGAAATGGGTTGCATCAGATATACCATTTGATGGTAATTTATATTAATGCTTAAAAGTAAAAGTAATGTTGCAAAGTAGGAAAATTTTAATAGGAATAGTTCCGCTCGAAATAATCTCCCGAATAAAAATTAATCAGTGATGCGCAATTTTGTTTTCCCTATTGCAATGAAAATTTAGAAATTTGGGCTATTTTTGCTGAGATCTGTTTATAGAAATCTTTACTGCGAAAAAAAAAATAAAAAAGACACTATTTTTTTGACATCTTGAAAATTATCCTCTCACGGTTATATCATAGATTTGAATGTTTATTGTAAATGGTATTGATAAAATTTTTTGAGTTTTTAGAGGAGATAAAATCGAGCAGTGCATGCGAAAAATTTCAAATTGCTATTTTGACTTTATATCAGAATCATTTTCCTTTATCATTAATATAGGCGGAAGTTTACGATCAAGTTCAATTATCAGCAGCTTGACTTTTTTTTTTTGATGATAAATGAATCAAAGTATGTAAATTGTCAAGATAAATTTATAAAAAAATTCTAAATTTAAAAATAATCTTCAGCATCATGATTTTCTTACACTAAAAATATAATGCTTGTTATTTATAATTAGCTTTATATTTCGAATTTTTTATTTAGTCTTATAGATTGTCGTGACCAGAGAATAAAATCAAAATAAAAAATGAAAATTTCTGTAAGGCTCAATGTACTCTCATTTAAAATGAGTTAAGTGCCTAAATATTTTTAGAAATTGTCAAGTTTTAGATAAATATAATTCCGATTTAAAATTAATAGCTATACAGAGATAAAATTTAACTGTAGTCAACGGTTTAGAATATGAGTTTTTTCTAAAAGTATTGATTGAATTATATACTTTGTAGAAAAAAGTTTTTTTTCTGGCGAGTATTCGTTAAATATACTAAATAGCTAATAATATAATATTCGTAGTATTTAATTTAACCAAAACAAAAAACCAATGTAATTCAAAATGTGTACATTATCAAAACAGACAGGTGTGCGGGTGGTTTATATTTTAGAAGAGTTTTATAATGTTTATCCTTTTAGCTCATTATTTTAAACTCAAATTTGGTAATTATATTTTGATCTTTAAAAAACGCCAAAATTTGAGATTTAAAATTATCTTACTGTATAAAAGTTTGTTAGAATTATTATTTATAAATTGTATGTCTTTAGTGACTTTTTTAACATTAAATTCAATATGTACAAATTATTTTCCTAGAAAGTGTTTTTTTAATATCAGATATAGATTACGTTGATTTATATAGTTAGATTATTCAAGTGTAATAAGTAGTTGAATACTGATTATAACGATATTTTTTATACAGGTAAAATTTCAATAAATTTTTTAATTTGAATATATAGAGCCATCTAAGTGCTTACTAGAATCAATGAATAGCTAGAGACGATCACAACGATATTATATTATGCTAAGAAATTTAATATTCTCAGGATCTGATTTCTATTTTTGAATTCTAAAGATATACCTGTCTAACTTCGGACAAATAATATAAAAGAAAATACTTTTATTAGATTTATTTATCTAACTTTTACCAGTAATAGCGGCCGTTTTAACTATGTCTAAAAAATTAATAATTGTACTTTTTTTTAGAGGGACCTTTGAATATACTAAAAGACTATATGTGATCATCTATATATGGGAATTTAATAAAATGCATTACATTTTTCTTGGTATATATACGAGATTCCTTTGATGAGATGAACTTTATATATGAAAACTTGCCTTCGTTTCAAAATTTATTTTGGGTTTACATTCAAATAATTAAATCATCGAGAAGATTAAATAGCTTAGCCAATAAAACCACCTGATAATTATTAACAAATAATACTTCAAGGATAAAAAGCTACTCTCTCCCGAAGAATATCTCGTATGGGAGATTCTTTATGGAGTCGTTTTTTAGTGTAAGTATTTCAGATTATAAAATCGCATAAAAATTTTATGGTCACTGAGCAAAATCATTTCTCACTCGTAGCATATATAAATTTCAGATTTAAACGAAAAAATGAAAAAAAAACCTTTTCAATCCCGCCAGTAGTATTGGCAACTTAATTCATCCAGGCCAATAACATTGAACTGCAACAAAATCTTCTATTCATTCAGAATCTCCTAATTCATTAATAACTGCTGATAACTCTGCTCAGATATTAAAGTAAAATGGGAGCAAGTAACTGATAGGTTTATTATCTTGGCTTAATTTGTTGTATATCGAATGGTTTATGTATTCATAGAAATATGCTATAACTATTGGAGAGAATAAATTATATTATATATAATTAACGTATAGTAATTGGTCAAATACCAATTTTTTAATTAGTCTAATAATTGGCTAGATTTCTTTCTCTTTATCAGGCCTAAAAATTAAAACCTATTTATTATTTGCTTAGCTTAGATTATAGGTTATGTATAGTGGCATCGCTTTTATACTCTTTTTTTTTTTTTTTTGAATTAGCCTCTGAAAAATAAAGCTTAATCGCTAATATAATTATCTCTCAATTCGACTAGCTTACAATACTAAAACATGCCACCAAAACCTAAATTCGAACCTTATGGCGGCTACGTTCCCCCAAAAGTTCCATTCTTCCACAAATTCTGGTCTAAAACCATCGGTGCCACTTTGTTCTTTTGGATTATGTACAAGGCTAAACAAGATCTCCCCGTCCTTCTGGTAATTCATATTTCAGATCATCCCATTTTTTCAAAACCATTGCTATTATTTTTACTGTCATTTTTTTTCTAATTTTAAGCCTTTTATATTTAATTTATTGATTTTTATTCCATAAATTAATTGGGAGTAATATTTTATTAAACTTAATATATCCAAAAAACTTATATCAAGCTTGATCAGATTACTCGATTCAATATTTATTGCTAAACATAAGCATAAATCTTATTACTGACCATTATTTATATAAATTTACTATAATATATAGAAACTCCGTCATCCTTGGGAATCTCATGGACATCACTCTGATGATTCTGAACACTCGAGCTCTACTCAACACTAAATACATTAAACTGAAATATTAATGCCAGTAATAGCATCCATGGATATTCTTTTTCGAATTTGAATACAGTAAAATTCCCTTTGCAGGCTAATAATCTAAACTTGTTTTTTTGTTTGTTTTTTTAATTTGAATAATTAAATGATGAGAAACCTCGCGTTTTATTTAGATTTATACTCTAATATCGCTTTATGAATAATAAAATTTCCTTTTTATTTCGTTAAATGTTCAATATCTTTATAAGCTTTATTATTTATTTTTCGTATAATTTCATTTTAAATTAAATTCGATATTTTTTGTAATAGAATAGCAAAAAATATAAATGTAAACTTTATACTCTCAAATTTAGATCTAACACGGGTAATTAATTTTTTTTCATAATTCATATAAATAATCAGAGAAATAATACTTTACTCAAAAAATGAAAAAAAAAAAACTCCAAAAGATAAGTAAAAAATATGGTAATTTTATGATAATAGTTTATTGCTAATATAGTGAATAGTCCATAGCTCTTAATAATGCTATAATATAGTTTTGAATAGTAAAGCTGTTTATCTCTTTCGCTTGTTCTTGAGTCTATCCTGTTTATTGAACTCGCTTTGATCTACCTCAAGTACACTCATGACGGCCTTCATCTTCTTATCATATGCAAGATCCTTCTCCTTCTGTTTCTCTAATTTAGCCTGCGACATGAAGCTAGCATCTTTGCGAAGCTCCCTAATTGCACCTCTGGTCTCTTTCTTAACTAATCTTTGCATCTTTACAAGCTCATCTTTATCACGTTCAGAATCTAATCCATAATGCTTGTCTAAGCTATAACCTAACTCGAATTTAGGAGCAACTGATCTAATAGCTATTGGCTTATGACTCTGTAAGGCCAATGGAACTCGTTTCACTTCAACAAAGCTATCAACTATTGTCTCTCTTAAATGCGATGCCAACTCTTTAGCTTGGAGGTACAACTTACCTAAATTTGAGTTAGTATTTATTTTCCCTTCTTTCTCCAATTCGCCAATTGCTTTCTCTAAAATCAGTAGCATAGGCTTGAAGATCTCTGGGTATGATTTGCTACTAAAGTACAAATCAGAAAACTTTTTTAACATTATCATAGATGCCTTTGCTAATGTTATTGATGTTTCTTGGGTGCTCTCGATTTCGACATCGCTGGTTAGCCAGCTATATTCAATTTTTAGACTCTCAAAACTAGGTTGCTCTTGTTTGAGTTCAGCTTTGGATTCAGTTGCCGCCTTTTTCCCTTTTTTTTTCGATTTAGATTTATTCAGTTCAACTTTCTCAATTTTACTAAAGTCTACTGCCAATTTCTTAAGACTCTTCTTTTGCTCGTTTGAAAGTGGGAACGATCCATTGCCGACCTTTGACTCATACTCATTAACATTAATAAGACCTGACAACGAGGAAAATACCAGCAGTTGTAAACTATTAATTACCTCTGGTATGTATCTACGAGATAATCTCATCGCTTCATATAATATCCCACTAACAAATAAATGTTTCGATGCATCTTGAACTCCAGTGATCACTGACAAACTCAAATACTGCCCCAAAACTAACATTATTGGAGTAACTACTGAATGATACCTATCAGAAGACGAAAATATCGAAACCAATAGCTTCATTTGAACCAAATCAGATGCCAATGGCGATTTTTTGTCACCACTGGGTTGCGAAGTGTGATCTTTGTTATTTATTTCTTCTACTCCGTTAGTCAAGTCTTTAACTAGTCTGGATTGGAAATCTACTATTAGCTCTCTAGAATAATTTCCTGCAAATACTGGACAAGCTGAGTATAACTCGGATACGTGCTTGGAAAAGCCGTTAATAATTGTAAGTGGTACAGGTGGGTGTTGCTCAGATAAAATCGCCAAATGTTCCATAAATATTACTAAAAGATTTTCGTTGATAACTTTATTGCTAGATTTTAGTGATAAATGATAATAAACTCTAATTCTGTCGGCAATAATAAGTTGTTGATCTAAATCAAAATTCCTAATAATGCCTAACCAGTCATTATAATCCTTTGGCGCTTCAAATGTGTATGGTATCTCATCTGAAGACGAAATTTTACTCGCAGCCTTTTTTGAAACGACATTAGCTGGTGAAGATATTTTAGAGTGTTTACCATTAATTCCTTGCTTACTAGATCCAGATGATTTCAAACTTGAGTATTCAGCATTTTCATCTCCACTACCTATATCCGATTCAGACTCATTTTCAGATTCTTGATCAATCTCTGAACCTGACTCTTCATCATCAATTTCTGAACCAGATTCATCATCTGATTTATCATCGTTAGAATCGGCTTCGCCGCTGGCATCAATTTCTAAACCAGAACCAAAGATCTTGTCGTCGTTGGAGTCATCAGAATCGATATCATTTCCATCTCCAGATTGCTTGCTTCTCTTAGATTTCGCGAGTTTGGACTTTTTAGTTTTCATATTTCGCGAGCTTTCTTCGTCAGAACTAGAGTCAGTATCCGAGTCTAGCCCCTTCATACGACGAACTCTGTGCCTTTCTGCTTTTTCAAGAGCCTCTTTTTTATCAGCAGCAATTTCTTCGTCTGTTTTCAAGCGGTCCAAAGGTCTAGCACGCTTTTCAAAGATTAAAGATTTGACGGATATATCATACGAGTCCATTTCTTGTTTTTGTAAAGAATTAAAGCCGTTACTTCTTTCGTTTGTATTACTAGACGAGTTCTTATCCGGGCCAAAGCTTCCTTCTGAGGCAAGGATTGAACGCAAATCATCAAACTCTTTATCTAAGTTTTGCATTGCAATGCTGTCATCTTCTTTGATTTGCTGTCTTTCATATTTGTGCATCTTACTTTTAGCAATAACTTCAGCCATAATTTGAGCTTTAGTTTTTTTTTCACCGCCTTCGGCATTTGGATACTTGTTTGCAAAATCTGTTAAACCGTGATTCGAATTGGGACCTGCAGCTTCAAACCCACCAAAATGTACATTACTAACTGTAGAGGCATCGATCAATCCACTATCTTCATCATCAGTCAGGTTGAGACCCATTGAGTCAAAGTCATCGATTTCATCCAAGCTTTGTCCTAAATGTGTTAGTTTTAAATCGTCACCAGAACCTTCGTCACTTAAATTGTATATGTTTTTTTTTGCACGTTTCTAAAAGGATTTAATATAAACAAGATATTTTTTTTATGAGATTGGAAGTGACTTGGGAATAATATATATACATCTTTAAATATACTGAATAGTTTAAAATAAATAATTATGTTTATAATTAATAAATAAAATTTTACCTGTCTTTCTTTTGTAAATCTGGTAAGCATTTTCTCTTCAATAGATACAGTAGGATTGTTCTCTCCGAATCTTCTATCTCTGATACCACCAGTTCTATTGATATTTTGTAACTCGACTAATAAGGTTTTCTCTCTCTGTAAATAAAGCGTAATTATAGGAATGAAAAAATGTTAATTAAAAGAATTAAATGTAATTTTTTGTATAAAAACATACCTTTTCAACGCCGATTTGTCTAGTCAGACCAGGTTTTCCTGTTTCACCTTTGAGTTTTCTACCGAGAACAAAATCCTTTTTATTATTAACCTTTGTTTCAAAGGGATTCATCTCGGTTTGGATTTGCTTCAATCGCGTGGATAGCTGTTTTTGAAATTCGTCATTTGATTTATTTTGTGAAATTACTCCCTTCTTTTTAGCTTTCTTTGAGACGCTTGCCTTTGGGCCGATTACACCGGCGCTTGATAGGCTAGAACGAAGGCGCTTAAGTGCTGATTGTTTGTTTGATTTCTGCTTGTTAGCAACCATCGTGAATAAAGCAAGTCTATAAAAATTTTCAGTAAACTTGGAAATATAGGTCGCTTAATATTAATTCGAAAGTATATATATTGAGATTATATGTGGTATTTTAAATCATTAAAAGCGATTATTAGCTATGCGATTTATTTATATTGTGCGAATAAATGTCTAACAAATAACTAATAAATAAATAAAACCCCCTCAAAATTAACAGAGCGAAAGTTATTCTACAAATGTTTGCAGGAAAAAAAAATTTTTTTTTGATTTTTTAATATTCTGTAATTGTAAATTTGTTGCGAGTTTATTTGCTAAGAGATTACTTTGATTTTTTTTTTTTTCACGCTATTGATCTAAGACATTCATTGGCTATTTTTTGGCTTTGAATTTGAAGCCCGTTTAGATTTAAGCCAATTATTTAAAAATTTTAATAGCTTTTCACTTAGAGCTGTATTTTAATGGCATAAATTATACTTGACTTTGTTAAACTAGATTAGCTCCAAAAATAAAGAGTAGTCTCATATATTTAAACATTGATTTAGATACTTGTTAAATTATAAATAAAAATTGATAAAAATTAAATCTCAACATTTTTATATCAACCTTTTTAATTCGATTTATTCTTACTATCTCACTTCTTTATGTCTCCAAGTTGTTTATTAAACATCAAAGGGCTAGATCAAAATTGATGTAACAAGTGGCAGGAAAGATACTATTCTTTATATTTAATATTTTTTCATAAAATTTCTTCTGTAAACTCTAGTAATTCAAAACTATTCAGCCATATAGCTACAAATATTCATAAAAAAATACTTGAAAAATATCATTTTGGCTAATTGATTGAAAATCACATTTCCCATACTAAAATATACATTATCACTTATGCAAAACTTTGAATATTTTATTAGTTATATTTTATTTATCTTAAATTTCTATACAATAGAAACCATCTCGGATTTTAACCATAATTCATTAATGGATAAAATATAAACTCAAACACCTATATCAAAAAATATGAATTTTTCCATTAAACCCAACAACTTTACTCTAAAAATAAGTTATTTGGTGTCTATTTGTTTAAATCTTTTCGGATCAATAAAAAAAAACTAAGAAAAATATTAGATGATTAATTAAATAGCAATGATTGTGTATTTTTGATACATAGAAGTCTTGATGGATTCACATATGATGCTAATCACTATTCATTTTATAAGTGTAATTATTCTTTAATGAAATTTATTTTTCGATCGAATTTAAAGAAAATGGCATTTCGCTTCAATATTAAACTTTCTAATAAAATCAATTTAAAAGAACATGATAAATTACTAAATAAGTTAAAATATGGGATAAATCCATTTTAAAAATTTTTAAATAAATATTTTAGCTAATATTATTTTTAAATTTTCCCTATATATCACACAATAGAAAAAAATAGTTAGCTAGTTGATAAGCTCTAAAATAAATCGTTTTTTACTCAAAAGTCACTTATACTCTGGAATAAAATCATTTTATTATACGATTTAAAATGAATAGAATTTTATGGAGGCTAAATAAGTTGCTCCTTTAGTAGCATTATATCTTGGATGTTGTAGTTTTCTTGTAGCAAACGATAAACATATGATGGTAGGTGACCGCCCCTAAAAATAAAAATAAAAATTTGTCAAAGATTAGATAAAATAGAATTTTGATTTAGATAACTCTTAATTAGATTTAAAATCAAAAAATATAATGTGCTCACAAATGATCGACTATTATGTCTACAAGCTCTGGGCCAACATAATCGCAGCTTGGATTCAGAACATCAATTTGGTCAACAATTTCTGTTTAATTGAAAAACATAAACGCACTTTACTTAATATGTATATTTTAAAGCTATAAAAAAATATTATATTAATATTGTTTAACGTTACCATCTTTGTAAGGAAAGATTCCATCAGGCGATTCGAGGGTATTGAATCTATCTTGGTCAAATGGAAATATAGGAGATAGTTTGTATAATCCAGCACATACCACAACAGGTATTGAGTGATACTTTGCAGCTGTTGCTATCATTTGAGTACCTGCATCAGAAATAAGTCCTCCGTTTGCCATAACTATTGAGAAAACAATAATCGTTATATTTAGTACTAACAATATAAAAAAATATACTAGGATAAGTATGTGAAATGTACTAGTGTGTGTTCCCAAGATAACTTTATTTACACGCGACATCATAGCGAAAACAGCAGCATCTGGAATAACTATAGCTTCAATATTTGGTCCAGATAATGATTTTGCCAAATCATGACCCTTGTAGCTATAATTAAATATATACTAAGTTAGTTTACAAATTCTAAGAACATTGAAAATAAAAAATTAAGGATAAATATGAATATATGTATGTAATAATAGCAGGTGGTTTTTACGATGGAGCTGACTCGGTAATAATGACCATGAATCTCCTTTTTCTTGCTGCGCTTTTTAAGTACATTTCAACAGTTTTTGAGTGACCACAAGTCATAATGATTTCGCTATAAAAGATAGATATTTAGAATGAAGTGTGTGTAATATATAATGAAAATGAAAAATAATTACTTTGAATGGATGTGATCGCTTGCATGGCTTGCTATATTTTGCCTTGTGTTTTCAAGTTCATCGATAAAATCATTTAATCCTTGAATGATGTTATTTTTTAAATTCATTTTAGCTTGAAATTGATCATCCGGTTTTTTGTTTAAATTTGAATTGACCAATTGTATCAAATTTCCAACAGAGCCAGAATTCGAATGGCCTAAAGCCATGACTGGAGTTGACATTCCACTTTCCATAGGCGTTCGCAAAATATGTTTTTCAGGTACATCATTGTTTAATTTAGTATCACCCGCCTCAAATCGAATTAAGTATTTCATTCTGCATATTACATTGAACATAACTAGATCTAAATAAAATAATTTCACAAATGAAACAATAAAATATCGTATTTAAAATATGTATGGTATATGACAGAAACATTACCTTTAGGTTGTGCCTTAATTATTTTCTCGCCAGCATTTTGAACTATTGATAAGAGCTCATTAATATTCTCCCAACGACTCATATTCACGATTTGCTTTATTATGTTAGCAGCATCGAGCGCCCTGCGTAAAGAGTGGCCGGATTGCCTATAAAAAATTAAATGGATTTTTAAAGTTTGACTATTAGAACATAAAATTATAATATAAACTTACTTTCTGCTCACTCCTAAGATGAAATTATCAATAGCTTCCGATATTTCCTTAGTTAGCATATTTGTAAATATAGTTGTTTCCACAGGGAATAATTTGTTGGTGTAATTAAGTATTTATTATTCTTTATGAGAATATCGAGTTTAACTATGAATCGCCTACTTTTTTGAAGGATTGATTTTGTCTATACCAAGATCATGAACAGTTTAGAATTAGACCCAGACATTACACATAAAATCTTTGCTCCAGTTAATGTGAGCTGAGGCTCTTTTAATTTATTGGCTACAGCAGCTCAAGTTTTTTTCTTATCTTTTATCCAATAAATTTTATTAATCCTACTGGGTAAATCATTTAAGGATTTTGATCAAAAAAAGGATATACTTACACTATAAATCTATTGGTACGAGCTATTAAAAAAGCGGACTCTTTATATTTATTGGCTAATTATATGAATGCTTAACACTTTCCCGCGCAGTAGACTATTTTTGGACCACCAAATATAGCTAACTACATTCTATTAAAATACTTAAATTCTGAGTCCTTAAGAAATATTGGTATACTGCTAACTTGTAGCAAATAATAAACTTGCTTAAAATTCATAAACGAATCATAAAATTAAACTTTTTTAAGAGTATTGGAAGGGAAAGGGTCAAGTTTTTCTGCTTTTCGTTTTGCTTTGGTACACTGATTTGCCAAAAATAATTCGCAATCATTATTTTACTGTGCAATACCAGTATCCAGCCTTTTTTACACTGTACTAATTTTTACTATATAAACGCTATTAGTCCTTTCCCAAGTGGTATACTATTTTTAAATAACAAATATAGCCAACTGTGTCAATGATAATAGTTTAATTCCTAGACTCATACAATTATTGGTTTATTGAATAATATATGCAAATCATAAAATTCTTATAAATCTAAACGAATCAATAAAAAACATTTTTTTATCTCTCTTTTGAAAGGAAAAAAAATAAACCGACCAATAAAATCAGTTTAAAGTATATTCCATTGAAAAACGAAAGCAAAAATGAATCTACAAATAAAAGTACCCAAAATGAACAAACCAAGTTGGTCTAACGTAGTTAGCTTAGAATTAAACCCTCTGATAAAAATACTAAATCGAAAATAAGTCCATAACAGTATCGTTGTTTAAGGCGACAGCAGAGAATGATCCTGTAAAAAGGAAAATAGCGTGCATGGGATGCACCTCCCTAAAATTAATACTGTTTATAGGAGAAATTGATAAAAACATTGACAATTTCGCAGAAAATATACTAACTCAACTTATAGAAATCCAAGCATGCTTTGAAATTGATGTCAAAAGAAAAGTTTTATTTTTAAAGGTTATAGAATGGAAAATAACTAGAAGTAAATGGGTTTTTTGAAAAACATAATCCTCTATAAAAAGGATTACCCTTTCTTTATATAGAAAAAAAAAAAGTAAATGAAAGGTGGTATGGGATGAAATGAGGGGAGTGATGAATTGTACCAATGGACTTCGATAGATAATATTTAGGACGATTTTTTAATTTAATTTGGTAGAGAATAGTGGTATCAAGGGAAAAAATTGAAACTTTGGAAATCATTGGATATTAAGAGGTGTTTAAAAATATTACCATATCATCATATAATGGTTAAAGAGTTTGAAAGTAGCCTAAAATCATATGGTGAACTTATAAAAATATGTTAAATTTTTGAATTTATAGTACTGAAATTTAAAAATATTGATGCGTTCCCATCAAAATTAATTTTAAAGCCAAAAAAGATAACCATATTCTTACCTCAATAGAGATAATGGAAATTAAAGTAGTATAACTTTGGAAAAAATTCCAACCAATTTGCGTTTATTGTAAAAAAGAACACTTTAAATGCCAATTTGAAGATTTAAAAGGTAAAATCTAAAGGAAAAAAATAACTATGGTATCAAACTCAAAAAATCCAATATAAATTAAAGAAATAAGCACAGATAATAAATAGAATGAATAAAAACATACTGCTAATTTAAATTGGATAGGTAATGTTAAAAACAGATTTTTTTACTCTTGGGTGAGGACTCGAAACCCGCGGATAATTCTCCAAGAATGGTCCTAGAATTTAGCATTGAAAAAAATAAATTCAATGAAAAATCGGAAAGAACAAAAAATATTTTCATAGATAATATATAAATAAGCATGTCTGATTTATGCAATTCATCTGAATCTGAGGATATAAATATAATTATAAGAGATTTACCCTCAATTTGATACCTAAAAAGGCTTTGAAAATATGAAAATAACAATAGCAACGTTAGAAGTACCTATAATAAGATTCAAAAAATCAATAATACACAAAAAATATATATATAATTCGTACCTCAACTTCTAGAAACAAAGATAATCGGGAAAATAATCGAATATATTGACACAGGTCGGGAAGCACACGCTCGAAAAAAAACTCACTTGTAAAAGAAAATATATTAGAAAAAAGCAATACTGAGGAAGAAGAAATTTCTAGTGAGATATAAATGGAGCTAAACTAAATTCATAGTATATTTTAAAATCAAAAAAGAAGAACTCGAAAAAAAAAATGATACAAAAAATGGTAAACTTTAAAATAAAAACGTTCAACGTGAAAGGAATATTTTATAACAAGAAAAATGGTAGAGTTTTTAAATATTTAAAAAGAGTAATGAAATCATAAAAATTCTGCTTACAGAAATAAACATTAAAAACTTCGAAATACCTTTATTAACCTATTACTGCAACGGAAAGTTATCATGGTCATAACACGCTGCCACAAAATTAATAGCGATAATTATAATATTATTGACAAGAATATATTCTTTGAAAATAGAAATAAAACCACCCTAATTGAGGGCAAAAGAAAAATTAAAAAAAACTTTTAAATCTGTATCTACCAAACAAAAAAAAAAAGAGTATTGTTCGAATTTATTTCAGAAAATTTAATAACAAACAAAAAAAAGATGAAATGCTAATAATAATGGAGAGTATTAATATTTTCGAAGATGAAAAAAATGATATTTATATTAAAAAAATCTTTAAAAAATAGACTAGTAAAATATGGAGAAACTAATAGAGCCTCTAAATATAAAAAAGGCGAAAAAATTTACAGTGACAAGAATTTTCTAGTAGGTATAATTCCATAATTCACCTTATTTTCATATCCAATGATGCTCTAAAAATATCTTAAACAAGGTAAATTACATCAATAGAGCTCTGAATTTTTAAAATTATTGCTTTAAATGCATTTAATTGATATAAAAATTAAAAAAAATTACAAAGATTATTGAAAGCTTAGCTCAGGCTTTATTCAAAAAATAAAAGTTTCGGTTGAGATTTTTAAAATATTAAAAATTGAATGCACAGAAATTAAAGAATGGGCTTCAATTAAGCGCAAATGTAAAAATACTTTTAGTGAAATTCGCAAATTAAGTTATATAAACACTATAATTGACTCGCTAAAAAAATTTATAATTTATAATAAAATAATAACTAGATAATATTTAACCCGCTATCAATGTAGCCTTACAAAAAATAAATATTTGTTAATGAATTAATAGTTAAAACGATAAAAAGAAACAAAAAGATAGGATAATTGTCTGTTCTCTGATTATTTGGATAGAAAAAGGAGATCATAGAATTTGCTTAATTTTAATACTAAAAAAGAAAGAAAAAATGAGTAAAATATACAATTTACATATCAAAAATTGTGAACTGATAACTTGTAAGTTAGAAATTATTGGAATATGTCATGAATTTTACTAAAAAAATTTTAATGAGGGATTGATCTGCTCCAATATCCGAATTATTCTGAATCAATGCATTTAAAAAAGGGCTAAATCCATTATAATATCTAGATATATATAAAGATTTAGGATTAGATTAAATAGATATATAAATCGATAGTTCGTACAGAATTAAGTCACCAGGTTCAGATTGCTTCTCTTTAGAATTTTACAAAAAATATAAAAACAATAATAGTCAACCAGTTGTAAAACATTTTCAATAATAAAATTAAAATGAGAAAATGGAACAATGTCATAAGCGGATAAATTATATCCCTAATTTAAAAAAAAGTCGATGAATCAAGTCTTAAAAATTATAGGTTGATAACTCCATCAAATATCGATGAAGAAATATATACTAAAATTCTCACAAATGGGCTACAAAAATTAGCTGAAAAAATAATAAATGAAAAAAGATCAGTATTCATAAAAAAAAGAAGTATTTTTGATAATATCCGCTCAGCTAACATCATATTCAAAAACAGTAAAAGGATACGAGAAATCACAAAAGGATATATGCTATTATTGAACCAAGAAAAATTAATTGACAGAGTCGATTGAAAATTTTTATTCATATGCCTTGAAATTATCAAAATTTCCCAATAGTTTATATTAAGTAATAGCAAACGAGGACTAAGACAAAGAGATCAATTATCTCATCTATTAAATAATTTTATAATTTAACCATTAATATTATTGATTGAAAAAAAAAATTACAGTATTCCAAGCATGGAATAAAGAAATTAAAATCCTAAAATACGATGATAAATTGATATTTGAAATTAATAACCGCACCAAAGAAGAAACAATAAATGGAGTGCTTTAGCTCCATTCGCTAGCTTTTAATTCTAAAATTAATTTGGAGAAAACGATAGATTTAAAATTGGTGCTGCAAAAAATAACCAGTTAGGATAAAAAGTGTGCAACATAAATAAAAAATTTAGTTTTTTAGATATTATTTTTATTTCTCCAGGGATTAAGTATAATTAAAAACAAGATGCCGTAACAAAAATCACAAAGGGATAAAAAAGTGAAATATTAGCAATAACAGGAAAATACCGCTAAAAGGAAAAGTTCTAATGGAAAAAAATTTTCAGCTTTCAAAATTATGGTTCGCTGCACACATAATAATATTTGACAATGATTTTTTATCATCTGTTAAAACGAGTTAAAAATATTATTTGGAGCAACAAAAAATCTCAAATCAAATTAATAATCTACATATTTTTGACAAAAAAAAAATAGAGACCTTGGACTATTAAAAGTAAAAGTACAAAAAAGGCACTCTTAATGAAATTTTATAATGTTATTATTTGAAATAACAAATGTATTTGGAGCGAATCGGCGTTAAATAAACTTCGATTATTCTTCAATAAATACACAAAAAATGAAAATAATCTTGATATATTGGCTAAAAAAAAATTCAAAAAATATAAAATAATTTCGTCCAATTTGGAGAGAAGCCATGAAATTATCAAATTATATATACGAAAAAGAAGATTCAGAATTATCTAATTGGTCATACAAAAAAATTAATATTTTTGGGCTAAGCAAGTTAAACAAAATAATCAGAATTAGCTTGAAAATAAAGACCAGTAATGGCTATTTAAAAATAATATATCTAGTTATGGCTAATTTATAGAAAGTTTTGATTTAATCTGGAATGATAAGTCGAATTATAAATATATAGTCAATATAAAAAATAAGCCAATAATAATTAATTTATGCAGCCCAGAATCATGAATTGTTCAATAAAGAATTCATGCATTCTTTTATAGACATTCAGATAGCTTTATAATACATAATAAACCAGTATATAAATGGAATAATCTTTCTTTCAGAAAAATTAACTACTTAATTATAGAAAAGAGCATATGGGAGACTCAGAAAGAAGAGAGTACTATTTTGCAGTTATATTTCATTGGCTTGAGAATTCTGCCATTGTAAGTATTATTGGGGAAGTTGAAAAGGCAATTTGATTTTTTATATTTAATTATTTATTTTTTAACGTACTATTTGCTAAAAAGATACCAGATTTTATTTACTGGGTAAAAAATAAATATGAAGTTTCATACACTGTAACGCTTTACACTATAAAACGACTTCTTAAAGAGCCTCCAATATTGTCAACCAAAATTTAATACTGTTAGTAAAAAAACAATATTGAACTGACTTTCAATTTACTTAAAATACAAAATATAGTTCTAGAACATATAATAGCTATCCAATTACACTTGATCCTTCAGAGAGTGCTATAACTAGAGGAAAATTATGAGTATGTAATAAAGTTCAATTTGACCATTCGCAGGAATTCAAGTATTAAAATATAAATAAATAATATATTACATATTTATTTTGGTTTATGAAAAAATAATGGATTCTGGAAGCTAATTTTCCAGTTTAAAAACTATAAAAATACATAAGACAATGGATCAACGAGTGGTTGGCTTAGTATAGAATATTTGATTTATAGAGCTATTTAACCCTTTCACAGGCGGTAGACTATTTTTGAACCACCAAATATATCGAAAAGCGTCCAATTAAAATGCTTTAATTCCGAGTCTTTAAGAAATATTGGTATAATGTAAAATAACAACAAATAGTAGACTTGCTTATAAATAATAAACGAATCATTAAATTTGATTTTTTGAAGAATGTTGAACGGGAAAGGGTTAAAGGCAAGTTTACTAATACTGAGATTTTTTATGACCTAGCCAATTGGGAAATTTCTGGTCTAAAACAAAAAATATGTTAGAAAATACAATTTTGCCCTCTAAAGGAATATTTCTAAATTTTAAAAGCAGCATAAAAGAAAAAATCAAAAGATATTTAAAAAACTGAAGAAACCAGGGTCTTAGAGAAAAATTAAAAACCTTTGGTTTTATATTGATCCAGGCGTATAATTTACCTATATTAATAGCTTATTGTTTCATAAGTTGCACCTATTTTCAAACTATTTATACAAATCATTAATTTGGCTTTATTATAATTTTTATTATAGTATATAAGACTATCAACAAATCATAAACTATAAAAAATATAATAGTAATTTTTAATCACCATTTAAATTATCGATAGAATAAAATTGAAATTTACTTGAGTAAGAACTAGAATTAAAATAATTTATCGCAAATAAATGATTTATTAGATTTTTTTTACTAACTAGACAAATATATACAGTTAAAAAATACATATTTTTAGAAATCCAAAATTTATCCGTATTTCTTGGTAAAAAGCTTATATTTAGACATTTACTTCGACTTGTATCTATTTTAAAGAATATCTTCAATGTGTTGGAGAATTTTCTCTTCTCCACCAAGTATTTCTTTAGTTTTTAAATTTAGAGTAGGAGTTTGGTTTGGGTTCCCAAAAAAATGTGAGATTTTTTATAGAATTTCCTTCTTTTCCTTTTCCTTTTCCTTTTATAGAGGTTTTGTTAAAAATATAGGTACAATATAGTAAATCAAAGTAAAACGCTAGCTACTAAAAACGATCCTTCAAATTAAAAATTTCCAAAAAAAAACAAAAGTTTTTTGAGCAAAAAAAAAAGCCATACGTTAATTAGTCACTAGTAATATATAAATCAAAACTTTTTTGAAATATGGTTTACCCTTCAAGATATTTTGCGTTCTTTAGAAACGGAGATCTTTCCTTGTCGTCAGATTTTTCTGCGGCAAATACGTCTACTTTATAACTTAATTTTATTTTCGAAAATTTCATTATTTTTTTGTAAATTATTTATATTTAAATTCATTTAAATTAGAGATATTCATTATAATTTAATTTTTGACCATTAAATAATAGTTCCATATAAATATTAAATTATTGAAATAAAAAAATGAGCTTTTTAATTATCACCTCAATTTCAAGGTGTATATTTTCAAAAATATTTATTTAGTATTTAAATTATAAGTGTATAATTAATAAGGTACTATGAAGAATTAAACTCTATGAAAAAAACAACCTTCATAGGAAGGTTTATGTTGTCAATAAATATGAAGAATAAAGGTGAAGAGATTGGAAAAGAAATGGTAAGTTTGATCCAGTGTGATGAATGATATAAGGATTGTTATAGGTAGGTAAAAATTTTCTCGC
Source organism: Smittium culicis (assembly GCA_001970855.1). Taxonomy (NCBI): domain Eukaryota; kingdom Fungi; phylum Kickxellomycota; class Harpellomycetes; order Harpellales; family Legeriomycetaceae; genus Smittium; species Smittium culicis. Next base: position 48,164 of record LSSN01000002.1, read on the forward strand.
CAGTTGATCGATTAAAAATGTGATTATGACACTCAATTCAAAAATAAAAATATTTTTATCACACTTGAATATTCGGTTATCATTAACCAAAATTATTTAATTTTATATTTAACTTGTAAATATTCATAAATTAGCGATTAATTATTGCAATTACTTAGCTTAAAATTTACTTTTTCAATTTTTATTGAATTTTTCGCGAATTTAATATACTTATTTTAAAGTTATAGATTAGTCTAGATTACATGATTTCTGATATCTTGGAATAAACTATCTTTATTAATGATCAATAAAAAAACTGAAAATTTTTACAGACACACATAAACTTGAATAATATCAAAGTTACGACAGCAAACAACAGATTCTTATTAAAAAAGCCTGTGTATTCGAACTTCAGGAAAAAAAACTAACAAAATAATTGAAACCCATTAACAATTTGTAATGCCCTCGTCATGATATTTGATAAAAAGTTAATCAGATTAAATTAAAATTAAAATAAAGTATAACAAGATATTAATTCTTTTATTTACTCTCTTTATTTCTCATTAAAATAATTTTACTCAATTATTCTCAACTACTAAAATAAATAAAATATATATATATAAAATTTCAAATTTTAACTAATTTTATTTGCATAATAATTTTATCAACCCATTAAACTTTCTGAAACTAGCAAGAAAAACTAAAATTCTGCCGAAACCCTGCATGAATAATCCTATTTTTGATATGAACGCATAAAGCTGGATCAGAAGACTTTCACACACCGTGAAAATCTTCAATATACATTATTATTATAATTAAATAGTATTATGTATTTTTAATTATCCAGCTCTTACTTGTGATAACATGTGTATTTATTTTTACAATTCATTTCAACAACTTATAATAAATACCTAAAATTCCTATAAATATATTTTTTTATTAGTTAATTTTCTATATTAAAAAAACATTTTTTTGACAATTAGATATTAAAAAATTTAATTTATATATAACCGCTTTATAAAATAATTTAAACATTGAAGTTATTATGTATATATGAACTGTTTCATACTGCATAAAATGCTAAAAATTCTAGATATATCAGGGTTATTTCTATAATTTATAGAAAAAAAAATCTATATTTTTATTTATACAAGATTTGAGATATTTTAGAAATGTACATTTTTTTAATTAGTTGTGGCCTATTTTTTTCTTAATAAATTATTGGTAAAAGTTTTATAAGTAAAAACATATTCTAAATTCCAATAACTAATAGCACCATCCATTCTGTTTTATATTCGATATAAAGAAAGAAGCTATGTATCAAAAACTTTGGTTGAATGAATCTAAATTGAGCTTTTAGTACTATCATTATTTAATATATAACTATATAGAGAGTAATTTATTATAATTATCTAAATGTATGGTATAATTTATTAGCTTAAAATTTTCTAGCTTAATCATTTAGCTTATTCGGGAAAAATAAATTAATATATTTAATGGTTATTTGAAATTTATTTTAGAACGAGTTTACTATATTAAAAAAAAACATTAAATATAATTCAGAATACTAGCGATTAAAAGCAGCTAGATATATATATAAAATAGTCGTAGGGAAAAAAGTCTTTAGAGTATACAATAGCACTTCTTTTTGATTAATAATACTTATTTGGTTTATTTTAAGACTTTTTTTTTTTTTTTGAAATTTCAGTTCAGGTACATTGATAAATAACATTTATCCTTTCTAATTTTTTTAAATAGTTGTATAAATTTTCATGATTTAATTCTGGGTTGTCGATTAGTCATCACAATTATAAACATGTAGAGGATTCAGTGTTTACTGATTAATTATTAATTTTTATTCATGATTTGATCTCAGGGCTTATCGTGATACTGGGGTTTTATTTATTTTAATTTTAATGTAGATTTAGAATTTGATAATAGTATATAATTTTTTTTAAAATTGAAAGTATTATTAGATATGAGATGTATTAGTACAGAATATGACAGTTGATCAAAAAAGATTAAAGAAAATTTGTACTATGAAGGGCTAAAATCTTCAGTTTACCCTAGCATTCATTTTTATTTAAATTTCTCTGTCTCTCAGCTGATATCGGTTCTTTGATACTTGGACAGAGCTTTTAATGCATTTTTTTTATATGTTACATTTTTTATTATATTATTATAGTGTTATTTTTTGATTGAGGTATTAATTGAACATAGGTACATTTATTAGATATTGTTTACTTTTTTGAAAATCATATCTACTTGTCGTTTTTTTGAAGAATTATATATTTTTATATACTGTTAATTACTATTAAATATTTACAATGAGAAGATTTTCAAAGGCCGAAAAGAAAATTAATATATATAATTAGGTTAGGAGGAGGATTCTTTGTCTGGTTCTAAAATATAAATAAAGTTTTTTTTTTTGAAAAAGGGATGGATTCTAGGGTTTGGATGGGATGAGTAGGGCTATACAAAAAAGTGGATTATAGGTACAGAGATAAGGATTAAATAAACGAGTGCGCGGAATGGGTTGATGGATAGGATGTAGTTTAGGATCCGAACTGGCGGCGGTAGCGATAATGAGGGGATTTGGTCTTTAACTCCGCTTATTGACAACACGGGAATTTGATGGCGATAAGCAGGGAATGCATAGAATTGGATAAGGGTCGATTCAAAATTTTTCTTGAAAATTCCATATGACATTTTTAAAAAATATATTTCAAAATTTCTGAATTGAAAAACGGATTTGATTCTTGTTGGGTCCAAGGGCACGGCTCAAGAATCGAATTTTTCAACACAAGGTAGATCTTCATTGACGGAGGACAAGTAGCAAGAGCCGTAAGGTTTTGTATATACTTTGCAGTTTTTAAGTTCAAAGGATAAGGGGACGTATTCGTAGGACGGTTCAGAACATATAATAAAATTATTATCATAGCGTAGTTCACTGGAGCAATATCCGCGGACATCGTCAATGACCAAAGCGAAATCAAAGTTGGGGTCAAAGAGACCAACTCCATTCATGGAGCAGTATTCTCCGCATTCGTAGTCGATAGGAACGTTTTTTCTATTGAGTATAATATCTTTATGGGCCTGAATCTGAAGCGTTAAGTCGGATTTTTCCGAGAACGAACCTGTTTTGTCCAAATATAACCCCTGATATACAATATTGTACAATTCTTTTAGTTTAGAGTTTGCGCTAACAAACTCATGTATTTTCGATAAAAAGCGATTATTCCTATCGGCTAGTTCAAACATAGAGCCTCAATAGCTATTTTCTTTGGTAATTACAAAGTCGGAATCGTTGAGTTTAATGCTAAGAAATTCGCCCAGCACAGTTAGTCTGAACTCATTGTCAAAATTTAACGGGAACATATATGAGAGGTATCGAGAACTAAGAGTAGATATTTATACGCGTAGTTTTAAGATATGCAATGTATAAACAGCAAATATATAAAGCTAAATTTGTAGACGCTGAGTTAGATTTCTGGTATCACCTGATAAGAAAGTGAAAGATAATATTGTAGTAAATACAGCGGTTTGTTTTAAGGTTTTGTAAGGAATTGATTAGTTGGGATGATAAGTTTTTCCATATAAGAGCTGAAAAGGATAAAAAAATCTAACACCAATAAAATTCGCAGATCTGTGTAGCGACCAATGATCAATAGAGATTTTCAAATTCAGCGAGTCAATAAAATATCTATATAAAATGATTAAACTTGGATCCAGAGAATTTTTTTTAAATGCACTACCAAAATAGCGCTGAGCTATTTTCGCTCAAAATTTTTTGATTTACAGGTTCGAGACCAAGATGATAACGGAACAGTAAAATTTTTTTGAATGGCTCACAAACTAAATTAATTTCGTGCTTCAATGCTGGTACTGCGTTTTATTTTTAGTTTTCGGTTCAGCTAGTTTAAGTTGGGCCTGGAAAGCTCATAAGCCAATGTTACTGTAAATATGGCAGGTGCGTAGGAGGCTAGAATATAAAAGAAGCGATTGAGTCATCGCTTTCAATTTATGTTCACAAGCTTTACGCAGAATGAGAGAGCGGACGAAAAAAAAACCATCGTTTGTTACGGCATATTGGCCTAAAAGGGAATAAGGCCCAGAAATAAAGGCAGCTGATTATTGGTAGATGTCATGAAAGAGAGCTATTGGTAGATTTATATATATAATAGATGGTTTTTAGATCAGCAAATGTGTGTAAAAAAATAATAATTTGAAACTGAATAATGATATTGTAATCGAGAGCCACAGATTAGTAAATTTGGTCTCAACGCGAGGAGGAATTAGGAATCAATCTACAAAAGTTAAATAATAATTAGTAGAAAAATTTTTATGAATTATCCGAAAATTTATTAGAAATTAGAGATTAGTCGTTAGGGATTAAACTACACGTAACAGTTCAACAGAAATCCAAGCAATTATCAACAATATACCCCCAATGATTATACCAGCATACATGGAAGATTCTTTTGAGGAGCGGGACTTTTCCTATTAAAAATATCCTTAGCTTCAAAATTTATTTTGGTACTACAATTAACCAGAAAATATTATCAAATGGATTAAATAGTTTAGCCAATAATACCTAATAATTGCTGCTATGAAATGGATTTCCTACGAAGTAAATGTTTCTCTCACTCTAAGAATCTCCTATAAATACTTTTCATTATAGTTTTAATTAATGCTATAATTAAAGCGATGATTCCAGGAAACCAAACTATACAGAAACTTAAAACGTAATAAGAGATCAGATAAATATCTTGAATATGATTATGTATAGCAAGTATTACTGGTTTAAGACTATAAAAGTATGTATCCAGGGCATTAAACCGTTTCTCTTCCACATTCGTATATAATGTTTTATAAGCAATGGGCTGGAGCGGGATCTCAGTATGAGTACCATTGGGTGATGTCCAAATCCTTTGCGGGTTATTTCTGGAAAATATCAGCTTACAGTCGAGTTTGCTGAGTAACATGAAGGCATATTTGAGCCTCGAATAGCTTTATAGGCCTTCTTTTTTGGCTCGGAATTGCAAAAGCCAAAGCAAATTAGTAACAGAAATCCATTTTCATTTCTAACCGATTACGTTAATTTTGTCCCACAAGATTTTTTGCTTACTAAAAGCTACTCTTCCAAACATCAGATAAAATACTGCAGAGAAAAAACAAATGCTGTAGATTTCTGAAACTTTAGGCGATACTCGCCTAATTTGCTTTAATTTCATCCACAAATATAATTTCCCCCTTATTTTTCGATAAGTATAGCACCCTACATGCCCTCTTCGTTTCATATTTTGCAAAATATTACCAAAGACACGGTTTCTTTGCTAGAGTTGAAGTTATACATAAATATTTACCTTTTTTTTTCTGCTTTAGCTCTCTTGAGAATGCCTACCAATTTAGCTTCTACGCTCAATTAGCTTTTCACAATTTTATACCACTTAAGCTGCTAGTATGCTCTAAGATATGTTACTACAAAATATCCATTTATATTCATAGTCCCTCAATCGCTTTTCCATAAAGTCTTCTCAACTATTCACCCATCTGCCATATCTTGATTCGCCCATTTATGTCTCTATTATTTTTTCGAGCCTGAATTACTCTAGATGTATAATAAAAAACCAAAAAATATTCATAACCACAGTCCTGATTTCACCTCAAACCCCGAAAATGATACCCAGAATCTCATAAATACTAACCCCCTTCAATTAAGAAACCATATTAACGAATCCTCCTCCGGATCAATCAAAATTTCACATCTTTATGATATTCGAGGCCCTAAAGCCGAAGCTCCCACTGATTTCAAAATTCCAAATATAAAAGACTTAACGAATTCTTTCCTAAATGACCAAGAAATCCTCTTTTTTTCTTCTATCTCCTCAAAACACGCTCCTCATCAGAAAAATTCTAAAAAATTAAATACCATTCTAAATTCAAATTCATTTCTTACCGATCATAGTAATCTAGCCTTATTCTCCAACTCTATAACAAACAACTTCAGCTATAGAAAAAATAAAAGCTATAAATCCGATCCCCATAGCTCTTCGAGTATTCTTTCCAGAAAACCCTCTAAAAATAATTTTGTTACGAAAAAAATTAAATACAATAACTCATTTGGTTCTCTTTCAAAGAAATCTGTAAATCGTATACCCGATACTGCATACCATCGACCGCCTAAAATTCTGAAAAATATCCCAGCCCCTAACCCATCAATAAAATCAAAGAAACCTAACGAATTATCTCCAACCAAACTGTTATCCAAAGAACATCAAACAAAATTTAGCCCTCACAATTCAACAAACCTTTCCATCCTCCCATTTAACTCAAATAAATTACATCCCAATTATCGTACTCCTGTTTCAAAAAATGTAAAATCACTCAATAAAAGATTTAGTTTCACTCAAAGCACCTCATACAATCGCCAATCACCAAAAATTAAGTATACTCGCCAAAGAAGAAATAGAATTTCTGAACTATCTGACATTGAAGAGATTGAAGAAATATATTTCCACCCAACCATCCCTCCCAATGAATCCAATCATCAGCTCAAAAAAAATCCTCAGAATAATCAAGATAAAAGTCTGTCTTTCCTACACGAATCCAGCAACAATATTAAAAGATCGTATTACTCTGATGATGAAAGTAATATTCAAATAAAAAAGCACAAAAATAATAACCATATTCACTTATACCCAAACACCAAAAAAAAAAACCTCACAGAAATATCCAAAAAAGTATACCCCTCACCACAAAAAAATATCCGCATTATATCTCATTTAAAAAAATGCTCTTTTTTCTATGCAAGAAAAAAAGTCAAGTTTAAAATCTTATACTCACGCTCAATTATTTACGATGCTAAAAGTTATAATAAAACTTTCTTAAATTATAAATCAAGTCAGACCCACAGTTCTAAACTATATACTCCACAAATGCATCTCAATTTATCGTTTAATTACAGGAAGCTGTATAAAAAAAGGACGATCTCTCTAGAAATAAAAAGCGAGTCTATCATTGAAAACCGCTCAAGTGATTCCACTAGTGAATCTCACCCCAAGCTATTAATAACCTCTAGCAAAAAAAATTTTAAGCTTGTTAGCTTTAAAAAAGCTCCTGAGGTTTTATATCATTCCGATAACCATAACACGAATTTCCCCCCCTCATCAATCTCCGCAAATTATCCTCCTTGTACCTCCCAAAATCTCCCCAAGTTGCATTCATTTCCATATCCAAAACTCAAAATTTTTGACCATATTAAAGATTTTTTTAGTGATATGAATATTCTAAGTATCCTCGGAACAAAAGTTGATTCAAATAACTCAACAATGAACTTTATCGCTTATTCGCTTTTAATCACCACAGTTGTCACTTTTTTGATTTTAATTATTTTCCTCATTTCCAGCACTTCTTGCAACGCTATTTCTCTTTATACTACAGCTTCACTCGCTAGATCAAAAAACTTTAGCGCTCTTGGATCTGTATTTAATATAAATCAAAAAAAATCACCAGAATTGTACAGCTTACTTTTACCTTATTCTGGAAATGACGTATCCGATTTTTTTGCTCCTTACAAAAAATTTTTAAACCCTCAAAATACCCCTAGTACAAATGTAGACTTTTTTTTAAGTTCGTGCCCATTTAATCTAACTAATACTAGCAACTGGTTTAGAAAATTTAGTATGGACCCTGATAATTCGTTTAACATTGATAATTTTAATAACATGCAACAAAAAAACACAGATTATAGATATGTTTTAAATAGCAACAGAGTTGGACTTTTATATTTGCCCATCTCTGGATCTTTCGCTAATAAGGACTTCCCATATCACTATGTGATAATTAACAAAGAAGTATATGATTTTACTGCATATTTAAAATACTCTACCTATTCTATAATCGAAAATGACCAAACTGTTATGAAAATCAACCACACTTCAAGCTTCATTGATCCTAAAATCGTTCGCATAATTTTGGAAAACAAAGGGCTGGACATTACCAGCCTACTTAAGTCTAATATCACCAATACATCTTTTAATTCTGTCACCACTTGCCTCAAGAAATTTTTTTACAGAGGTGTCGTATCAAGATCTATCAAATCTTATGCCTGTGTCGGTGTCGGCATCTTTGAATGGTTTATATTATCGCCTTTATTTTTCGGACTTCTTTACCAAAATTTTATTTACCTTGTTATTCTTTTCCGGCAAAAAAAGCACTATTACCACAAGCTTCAGAATTCATCGACCAATTTAAATAGCTCAACTTACAACGAAAATATTAGAAAAAAATCCAACAGTCAGAATTTAGCTATTTTGGCCAATGACGAAGATATGAACAACCTCAGCAGCTCAACTGATTGCTCTAAAGACAGCCAAAAGGAATTGGCCATAAACAGCCATAATTTTAAATTAGCCGAAAGATTAGGGAATAATAATAATAATAATAGCTCACAAGAAAATCATTACAGCGAAAACTTCAGAACTAATAAGAGACAGATATCTAATGGTACATTTAGCGGTTCTACTATACCTCTTGAAAATGACACTTTATCTATAGCTGAAAATGGTACACGTAATAGTAGAGTGATAATATCACTTCTATTAACCAACGAAACTATAGAAATGATTTCGTCAACAATAAATTCTATACTCGAAAATTCATACAACACAGAAAATTTAGTGCTGTTTGTCGTTGTTGATGGTAGCAATGAAGTTTTAAAAAGCGTTTTAGAAATTTTGGATTATTGCGGATCTGTTCCTGAACCTAAAATCTATGGAAGCCAGGGTCAAGACCTTAAAAATCATGTAGAATATCAAAACAGGGATCGAATTTTTGATACAATTGAAGACCTAGAAAGCTTTTTGCTCGCTAGAGTATTTTCAGGAATTCTAACCAAAAGCGGCACAACAATTTCTTACGTCATCGTCGCAAAGGATAGTTATCAAGGCCACCTTGATTCAATCATGCTAACTTTTGGCCTTTTTAAGGGAATCGAAATACGTGCTGACACTCCACTATTACCAAAACCAAGCCCTAATTCCAACAATCTAGCTTTAAATAGTGACAGCTTATTTGGCAATTATGGACCACGACCATTTAGTGATTTATCAAAATCTAAATCATTTTCAAATAGACTAAACAAAAAAAGAAAAAAAATAGCCATATTCTTAGAGGACGAATTGTACAATACTTTTACAGAATTAGGTTATCCTTTAGACCAATTCGAGTATTGTTTGGTAGTTGATGTTGGCATGTATATTGAGAAGTTCTCTATTAGAAGCATGGTTACAAAAATGAACAAGGATATAGATATTGATGTTTTACAAGGATCAATCGAAACATCTTATCGAGGGTTTTCAATTCCGAAGATAATCCAAACGTACGAAGCTCATTTAAGGTATACTTTAAATTCATATTTCGGTGGAATAATAGGCGCTAAAAACTTGCGAGATCGAGGGTTCACTTTATACAGGGTGCTGATTAATGGAGAAAAGATGTTTATTGGCAGCCCTGAGATTCAAAGTCAGCTCGGCGAGCTAGTTAAAAACACTGTGCATAATAGGCAGATGCTGAGCGGAAATGGCGACTGCGTTATGGATCTTCTGCTAATAAAGACATTTCCGAGCACAAAATGGAGGTTTGACTACATGGCAAGTTCAAAGTGCCCTGTTTACGAGAGCTTGCATGAACTTGATATTAATGAGCGACAGTGGCTGAAAACAAGAATTCATCTGATTCTGGAGAATTTAAAGCAGCGGCGGGTAGGCACGGTTTTCAAAGCAGTATACTCGTTCCGCTTACTAATGCTATTGCTAAGCCCGCTCCTATCTCTATTCTATTTCTTGATCATCTTCAGCAATACAGCATTTACCATATTCACAAACAGAATCATAATTTCATCGTTTGGGTTCATTTTTATCGTCTCGCTAATCCTTCATTTTGCCTACAGTAAACTAAATATGTACATCTACTTTATCATCTACATTATCATCGGGATCCCATTTTATTACATCTGGATACCCATAACTGCCCTTATCTCAATGAATAGAGTTTCGGACAAACCCAACTTGGACTAGTTTTTATTTTTCGATCTTAATTCCATGTCAGTATATTATTTCTTACCTCGCTAGAACCTCTAGAATCACGCACTTTGTCATTGTCATTGTAGTTTTATATATTTATTTATCTTGTAAGTAAATTTTCCTATTATTTTGTTTTTTAGTTTTCACTTTTTTTTTTTAAACCATTTAGTCTATTTAGAAAATAATAAATGCATAGATTGAACCATAAAAATATAAACTATAAAAAAAAACTCTATAAGACATCTGTTTGTAAAGAGAAAAAAGTAGACTGTAAAAAAACGATTTCAGATGCATATTTTTTAGAAGGGTTGTTAGCGTATAATTATTTGAAGAATATTTTCCGACATTTCTGATTAATTTAGCACCTTAACGTTTCGGTAAGATAAGAAGCATTTGATTTGTTGTGATAGTTGATAAACACCCAAGTAAAATTACAGTTGTCTTTATGAGAGGCAAATTCTAGTTACAGACTGTTCAATGGTATCATGGAATTACAAATTGGATAAAAATTCAGTGTAGAAAGTGTAATTTATCTGTGCAAACGAAAAAAAGGGGATACCCATGGATACACAGAGTGAGATGATCGATAATTTAATCGTTTCTTTCTTTTATTTTTTTTTTGAAAGTTTATTTTAAATATAATACAGACCAAAAATAATTATAGAATAACCAAGTAGGATAGATAATTTCCATTATTTATTTACTTGAAAATACAAAAAAAAATTAATTGAACAATCTATGGTAATAATAAATTATTATTCACCAACAATAAAATATTAGTATGAATATATATATATATATATATATATATGGAAAAACTAATTTATTAAAAATAATAAACAGGCAAAAAATAGTATAAACTATTGGGTAAGTAAAGTTGATATGATCATTTAGAATTTCTATTTTGCCTTTAAAAATAAAAGTTTTTTTTATTTTAAAATTATTTTAAAAGTTTATGATTTATTAGATTTGTCTTTTCTAAGACTTTATTTTTTAAAGAGTAGTTTAAATATGATGTATTCTGATAATATATTGTTATTGATACATATGACACCTAAAACTTGGAATTGAATTATTTTGAATCATAGCCTTTTAGTCAATTCAATTATAGTTGATATTAATTTAATGAACGTATTAGTATTTTGAACATGCTTAATGTAATGATATTAAAGAGTAATAGAGAAACTTCTGGACCTCGAATGGACATTTTTAGTGCACAAAAAAATAAAGGGAGCGTTAGATTAAAAATATAAAAAAGTGCGGTGTGCACTTGGGAGATTTAAGATTCTGATATTTTGATTGGTAGAAAATATTAATAATTGAATATTTAATTTACTGAGCCGGATATACAAAGATGATATTATTTAGCTATCAACAGATGATTTTCTTTATAAAAAATTGAAGCCGGCACACTAGCTGCAAATAAATAAAACAAACCATATTTTGGATTTGACAGTTCATGTTTAATACTGTTTTAAGGCTGTTAAATTTTAATTATCAACAGTAATTTAAGATGTTTTGAAAATGAAGGTGAAGTGATTTGTTTCGTGTAGCTTATTTGGAGTAGAATGAGAATAATCAGAGTGCATGATATTATAAATAATGTGCTATAAGAATGTTCTAAAATTTTATTTAGTTATTTATTGTGTCTTTTTATAAAATTAAATACTAGGCGGGAGGCTCCTTACTGGGCAGAATTTTGGCTCTTACAAACAGTTATACTTGCAACCATAAAGTTTTTTTTTGGTATAATCACAATTTTGTATTGGGGGGGACTATACATTATCAACTAACAGTATTTACAGATAAATTATTAAAAAAAAAAATTAGTGCTTTTTTTATCGATCCTCTATAGAATAAGGTAACAAAATCGATTAACTAATACTGTAAACTTTACTATCCAATGCCTACAATAAATCATAAATGAATTTAAAATCATTTCTTAAAATAGCTTACTAAGCTTTCCATTTCTCTTCCAGGCGTTATCTAATGCGAATTGTTTGGACGTTGAATTTTGTCGAAATATGTAAAGGCTAAATAAAGCAGGCCAATAGGCATCTTTAATTGATCTGCGATATGGTTGGCCAGGATAGTTTTTGTTTGGGATTTAGGGAATTGCGGCTATTGACTGCTTTAAAATAAGTAAATAAATGCCACCAAGAGAGCATACAACGAATGCTGCCCTCACCAGGCTACCCTTTTTTTTTTTTTTTTTTTCTCTTATACAAATTGACAAAATGGGCTTGCATTATTTTCATGTTTACTGTTGATTTTTTTTTTATTGTGTTACTTTTCGCATTTAGGCAGTTTATATTTTTTCCAGCACCGTATCTATTATTATTGGTGTGGGCTAGAATTATAAGTTCGCATTACTTTTTAATTAAAAGTAAACAGTATATATTTTTTTTCCCGACACTTATACACGCTTTTTACCTACTTGACGATTATTTCTGCCTTTTACTTTTGAGCTGATAATTTAGTAAACAATACTAAACACTCTTCTTATCATTCTCCTCTTTATCGGCTTTGAAAATATACAAACTATCTATAAAGATATACACGATATTCCTGTCAATTCATCTCTTTTTATGCTAATAATAATATCCTGATTGATATCTTTACACTTATAGCCTCACCATTTTATATGAATTTCTAAAGAGTTTCATACCCGATTTGTTATATTATAAAAATTTTCGAGAACAAAATATCTCGTCTACTATAAGACGATTTCTTCTTTGCAGTATACATATTTTACTCTCGGTTTAGTATGCTTTACTAGAATAAATACTTTAATAAAATTTTACTCCAACGAGGCCGTATGATCCCTTATACCTTTTCCCGATCTTTACTTAACTATAATTAAAAATACTTTTAAATCTTAAGCTGCACTTATACTTCAAGCATCAACACAGCCTTTAATATTGTATAAAATTGCCGTGAATCGAGAATACCTAAGAACATTCTTATCAACAAACAACTTCATATAAATCATACATAAAATAAAATAAAATTTCCCCTCATTCCTCACATTGTACATCAAAAAAACAAAATTTTCTTTAATAGCCGCCTTTTCTCTAATTCCGCGACATAAGAATTTTCTCCGACTGTATTCAACTTGCTTCATTTCAAATCTAAACAAGAAATAATTGATTTAGCTACTGTCTGGTAACTTTAATTTCCCTAACCAACACTTTATATATTTTTATTTTTAAAAATAAGTCCCATTGCGTAAAAATATTCATTTTCCTCGCTTTTATAACTCATTCCTATTGAAATCTGATCTAATAGCCGCTAATACTCAGAATAGCATTCTTAATTCTATTTTAAGAATGACTTCTGAAAAAAGCATCACCGCAATATCAAGCTCTATAATAAAAAGTAAAGGCAGTAATGATATATCAAAAAAAGACGGTATTTTTCTCTTTTAATTATATACACATATTTCTCTTTATAGCCTTCATAATTCTCTTATTTTTAATACCACTTTGCTTTTAGGAAATCACAGTTTAAAAGATAAATTTCACCCTCTTCCAAAAATTGATAGTCACTTAAAAGCAATGGAAAGCGGAAATAAAGCTATACCTTTAAGAAGCTCAAGAGAAATTATTAATTATCATGACGTTTCCACATCTGCTAACATTATATCTAGCCAAACTGAAATACAAGCTAGAAATGACAAAAATATTGTTTTAAAAAGTAAACATTCAAAAAACTTTGAAAAATCCCCCGATATTAGCAACAGAAGCCCGACTTTATCTGCCAGTCCTAACTACCCTAATAGCTCCGGATCTTTTCCACAATACAAATCTGATCCTTTCCAAAATAACAATAACCCAGCGCAGGACAATAATAAAGTTTTACCCAAAAACTTAAGTGATTCTAATCATAACGTTAGCTCTATTAACAATCCAAAAAACCACCTTGATGTTTTGGCTTATGTTACAATGAATAGTCCATCTATCAATAAAACTTCTGCACCAAATAGATTAATGACTCCTATAAAACCTCAAATCGTCCATGATACAACCCCAAGTCGCATTAAACGAAAGCATGATAATATATCTATTCGCCCTGTAGCAATGACTGAGCCAAAAAATAAATCTTTTTCAAGCCAAAAAATCATCCATAATTTTTCAACTACGCCGGTACCAACAAGAAAATCAAATTCATTTAGAAATAAAGCTGGAACGTTGGATAGCAACAGCTTAAACCATAACAGCGACTTAACTCAGTCAGAAGACGAAGAATCATGGCAACGAAGAAGTACAAAAGCCCGTCGTCTTGCTACACAAAATTCTGCAACTCGCTCCCCACTTAAAAGCAACCAATTCAGCAATAATGAAAAAATTTCATACTCTCAAGACCATCCAAACTCTGCCAACTTTAATAAAAACTTGTTATCCCCAACAATTATAGCAAAGCCTCCAAACTATATGAATGGTATCACTTCACCAAAATATTCTCAAATATATCCTGCCCATCCAGGTCGTATAATTAATGAACAAGAAATTCCTCACGCTTTTCGAAGTGATTTAGCTCCTTCACCTAGAAAAATCCGCCAAAAAGAAATTTTATCTGATAACCTATCTCAAATATATTGCCCCCTAAATAGCAGCGCCAGACAAACTCAACCAACTTCTGGAAACTCTGAAATATTCAGCCGCTTTTACCAGTCAAAAACCCCACTTCGATTTAAGCAGTCATCCATGCCGAATAATAAAAATATCTCGAGCACTGTTTATATTGATCGAACCTTTCAGAAAACTAACAGCTTTAACACCCCAACCAGAATACCTAGCCATACTAAAGCCGATATCGGAATCCATCGCGATAATAAATTGCCACCAATAATTAGCCCCTCATATGATCGAAACAAGAACTCCGATAATGACCACACTACTAAAAAAAATATTCATAACCCTTTTCTAAATGCGCCAGATCGTGCTCCAGCAAACAAAAGCATCTCGCCTAACCCTTTATCAAAACCCAAATTTCTCGCTAATGATAAAATAGAAAGCCATTATACTAACTCGTCCCAAAAAATCCCAGCTTCTGGAAAAAAAAGGTCAATGAGCAACGCTAATGATCGAGTCGATGGCGATACAACAGAAACGGATGAAGAATGTGTTAACCTACCTCCTTTCTCTCCAATTCCCCTGAATAAAAAACGTAATTCTGTCGCCTTTAGTTCTACTCAAAGGGTACGCTGCTACTAGTTTTAATATGCTTTACATTACCTTTTTGTATTATTTAGATTTAAGTATAAAATGAATATTATATCTTTTCGTTATAGATCTTAAGGTATCCTATGTCTGAAAATATTAGCAGAAAAGCAAACTCTGCAAACTCAGAATTTAATCGAGCTTATATCGAATCACCAGCTGCTAGACTATCTTCTAGAAGCAACAATCAACCTGCAATTTCCAATAACTTTCAGTCGCCTTATGATAATATCCCTATTAATAAATCTATCTTACACTCGCCTACACCAATGCCTCATTTTAGCAAAACTGCCCAATTTTCAACTCCTCAGCATTCTAAAAACGTTGTCAAGATGAAATCCAGGCAGCCAAGCAGACCTATAGCTACCAACTTTTCGAGTGATGAAGATAGAGCAAGAGTAAAAAATTATATTAACCCGCCTTTACACAACCTCAGAAAAAGCTCTTCTGGTAAATTTGAGAACAGGAATTATAATGTTAAACCTTCAAACAACTTCACTGAGTCAGATTCTCATCTTAATAGCAATACAAGTAGAATACACACCCGAGTATTAAATGGCTCAGAGGATACTTCCTCGGCTCTTGATCCGAGCAGGTATAGTAACCAACCTAAAGTTCATGAAATATACAATGAGCCACAATACTATAAATATCCTGACCATAGCGTGAATTCAAACAATGACACTTTTCTTTCCAACAGAAAATCTGGGAAAAAATACAACACATCAGTTTTAACTCGCAGCAATAGCGGAGATACAACTGAAACTGATGACGAGTTGGTTACTATTGTTAAAGGATCTTCTGAAAATACACCTTTGTCTAAATATACTCAACCATTTCAAAATGTTATTAAAGAGGTTAGTAATCCAATAATTATTGATAGGTTTAAACATACTGTCACAGAAAATGTTTATTCGCGTAGTTCCAGAAATAATCAAGATGATCAAATCGAAATTAAAACTCGAAGTTCAAATAATACTCCTATAAAAAGCCAAAAAATTGGATTCAAACCTTACCAACCGATGCCAACCAACAAATTCGGTCATTATGTAAAGGGAAATAGAACAAAAACTCCTGGTGAATCAAGTAATAAGTCAAGTATTACTAAAAATCAACTCAAATTAAAAGAAGAAACCTTAGACTCTAATAATAAAGATGCCAAAAATTTACAAAAACAAGATAACTCATCTGGCGAATCAACCGAGAATCATTCACCTACTAGAAATAATTCTTCCCATGAGTCTGAATCAGCTACTAATAATTCAAGAAATCCCGAAAAAGCAATACCCGATTCACCCTCAACTGATAAAAAGCCATATATAAACATTGATGAACCAAATTTCGCGTCTAATAGTCCAAGTGATTCATCTAAATTCAATAATTCCTTACCCGATAACCCTGACAATTATATGAATAAGAAAGATTTAACTTCCGGAGTTCCTTCTATAGCAAAAATAAATACAGATTATATTAAAGATGACATTATTAATCCAGATCTGGATAAAGCAAATAATAGCGCTATACCTTTTGTAGATAAAAATGTCGAACCCATTCATATTTCACCAGAATATAAAAACCCATCAAAAGTGCAAAATCAATACCAAACAAGTTCTAATTGCACCAAAAGTAGTAATAATTCCCCTGGACTTAAAAATAACCAGCCTAACACTACCAACAATCCTGTAAACAAAGAACGTAGTCTAGATCATGAATTACCTAAACCTGAGACTGATTGTAACAATTCACAGTCTCAAACCCAAAACATTCAACAGAAAACCTGTGGCGATTTAGTTGGAGACAACAACAAAGATAAAAATAACCTGGACAAACTGGTTGATTATTCTTCTGATACAGATTCGGAAGAATACATCATTTCCGCTACAAAGACTAATGACTCATTTGAGCAAAACACAGATCCTTCGAACAAAAATTTAAATTTCGATGATTTGAGCAATGATTCTAATATATCGGGGCTAATTCCTGACGAAAGAAATTTAAATATACACACATTTGACAAATCATGTTCGTCTAAACCTGGAGTAGGAACTTCTCATAATATTCCAAATTCAAATTTAGCAGCTAGTTCTTCGAAATTGGTTAAGAAAGAAGTTACTAGCGAACAATTCTTTGAATCAAAAAACAACCCATTCTGTTGATAATTCCTTTATACATTGAAAAATAAAACTTTTATAATTCTGATAGAGAAAAAAATATATTATTATATATTCAGATATATATACTTTTTTTTTATTAATATTTTTTTTCTAATGCATTGTTTTTAACTTTTTGTAATTTTTCATGTTAACTGTTCTATTTTCTGCAAATATATACATACACATTACAACTTCATCTTTTTTTTTCTAGGATGGATTCATTGTATGAGAAATAATTGCAAAGTAAAAAAAAAAGGATATAAAGCAAAAGGCGGATTTTATACCATGCGAATATATATGAATTCCAGAAATTTGCAAAATAAAAAACGAATTTTCTTTGTACAGGATATTTTGTTAAAATATGTATACGTAATATTCTTAAGATGAGCGTAGGATTATTTTTTCTTAGCAACGCATTTACCAATATGAACCAAAATACCTGTTGGAATGTTATCGAGCGTTCTACTTGATGCGTTATTCTAATGAAATTCAAAAAAATTAAAATTATGGCTTAAGAGCAGTAGGATAAATTTAATAGAAAAAGATTTGATTTTTTCAAAGTAATCATGCATATATTTTTGAAAGCATTCATCTAGTTGAGGACGTGGAGTGTGGAGTATTAGCACTTTCCGTTAATGAATCACTAAACATGCGTGATTGGATACTGTTTTTTTTAATTATTAATGGTAGAAAGCTTCTAAAGCTTTCCATATTTATACTTGGTGGCGGAGCGTAAAAACATTTATAATACAAAAAAAAATAAAAAATTTCCCTTTATTTATGTGTAGTGGAACAATAGAACTGTGACGATTTTGGGCTAAAAATACCCGTGTGTATTATACACGATGTGAAATTAAAAAAATTTCATCTATTGAGCAAGCAAACAAAAAGCTGCTAATTTAAAAAGTAAAAATTAAATACAAACAACTTTTTCTTTTTCCAAATTTACCTTGGAATATGTACATAATACAGACTTTAGTAATAAATAAATATGAAAATCAGAGTTTTTTTTCGTTCTATTTATTTAAAAAAAACTATTTAACGAAACGTATAATCTAGCCAAGTACTGGTTGCAGATGAGAGTTTAGATTTTTCAAAGTTAGTGTATTTCTGGATTTTAAACGGCCTATCAAATTCAAGGCCAAGAAGTGACGGTTCGAGCTCACTGATGACATTTTTGACTGTCGATACTTTAGAGTTAGTGCCGAAAAAATCGTTTTGAAAAACTTCGATAGGCTGGAGCTTGTATAGCCTGTAGGAAAAATTGGCGAATGAATGAGCGTCATCGTCGGTAATTAGTTTGGGCTCGATGTTTTTTTCAGTAAAAACTTGGTCAATTAAATTTTCGTCTTGCATGTCTGGTTTTTGTTCGACTATTGCTAGTTTAGATGGGTTAGTTTGTAAACCTTCTGAGCTACTCTTGCGCTTTAATGCAGATAAATCGATTTCTGCATTTGGTGATGAATTTTTTTTTTTGCCGAAATATGGCAAGTGTGAGATAGGATATGTTTTGCTTTTAAATAGTTTAGGGAAGAGTCCAAGGATAGATTTATGCATCCTATCAAGAGCAGTGACGCTAGATGACACTGATGGAATACTGGAGGTATGACGATTTTTGTACGACTTTGGTGCTGCTGACACTTCATAAAAAAGTTTGTTGCTGCCAGCATTAGAGATTGGAGAGGCGTTTATCTTATCAGTTTGAAAAAGTTCAACAGGATATACATGATCATTTGATTGAACAATAATATTCTTTGAGCGCTCAATCGTGTTAGGAGTTTTTGGCTCAAAAGAGATAATACTGCTATCAAAGAGATTTTTCTTTTTGTTATATTTAAAAGAAAAGAAGCTAAAAAAGCCCTTACTTTTATTGAAAAAAAAGGATTCGTCAATGCTTTTTGCTTGATGAGATTTAGTTTCTTTATTAGTATTGTTATTAGGGGGTTCAGTTTTGCTAATATTTTCAGTATCAAGGGACTCTACTTCGTTGATATTATCAGTTTCGTAGGGCTCAGCTTTGTTGATAATATCAGTATCGTAGGACTCAGCTTCAATGATCTTATCAGTTTCGTAGTGCTCAGCTTCGATGTTATTTTCAGATATGTGTGACTCGATTTTGTTGTTACTATTTATAGATGAAGGTTTTGAATGTTCATGACTGGACTTTGTAGAATTTTTATTTTCGTTTGCGAGATTAGGAGTAGACCATGATCGCTTTGGATTCAGCTTTTTGCATAATTTATCTTTGTTAGAAAGGGTATCATTAGGGTGTAAGGGATCTTGAAGCGTTTTTCTGTTATTTACATTATTGCTTTTGGAATTTTGAGAGTTGTATAAATTTAAAGGATATAATTCAGGTGACTTAGCCTTGCTGGTACTATAAGCGATAGAGCCTTCAGAAACGTTTGTTTTGTGGCCACAGTTTTCTTTGATTTTATTTTGAATGCTTTGATTGATGAAAGGGCCTATTTTTAGCAGTGATGGGTTGTTAATGCCTGAATGGGCTTCAGACTCAATAGCTAAGGCCATAGTTTCGTGGTTTTCGATACCAACCATCTTTACTAGGCTTGATTTATCATCTGTTGAAATTTGGAACCAGTCTGAATTATTTACAAAGCCTTCAAATAAATTGTTAAATGTTTCTGGGGCGTCAAACATAGGCATATGACCTGCATCATATATAGTGGCATAGAGGGCATCTAAATGTTGTGCCAAATTGCGGCAATAAGATGACCTAATTACATTATCTTTAGATCCATGGATAACCATAAATTTTGTATTAGGGTTTCTTACAACAATAAGCTTGGTCTCATCATAGCTGAGATTGTGGCCTACTGCAGCAGTTAGCTGGTAGACGTCACCAACATGTTGTTTAAGCCCTTTAAAAATGCTCATTCTAGACAATCTGTTGTATCCATTGCTTTTTTTATCAGTTGGCAAATTTAATTTAGTTAAACTTTCAGCAGTTAAATTACTGTCTTTTTGAAGCTTAAAAGAACTTTTCTTAGTTAAAGTTGAAGAAACTCTTCGGGTGAGGGTATAGCGGTTGGTCTTTATGGGACGAGCTGTTATATGCTTAAATATCAAAGGGTTGGGGGGCTCAAAATTTTCTACTGGTTGATCTTTAATAGTTTTGGGTAGCGTTAATGAGTTCAGGTTAGAAATGAAAGAGTCTACAAAGCTACTATCGTTTGATTTGGCTAAAATAGTGCTGACATTACTTGTATTCGTCATAGTTTCATTTTCGTCACTAGCTTCATTAACTGACGGATATATATTTAGTTTGGTTGACAAAGTACTAGAATCGATACTTTTTTCACATTTATAGTCAGAAGTGACGTTATTGGGGTTATTTATTGCTGTCTTATTAAATTCATAATCATCATTTATTAGGCGGTGTATTTTTTCGGGAGGATTATCATTAGAAGATATTTTGTATTTACTCAAATCATTATTTTGAGTATGTGGTTCAGGGTAAATTTCTAATTTTTGAGGGTGAATTAAATTAGGGCTAGAAGTACATTTAAGGTATGAGGAATTAATTCTTGTATTTAATGTATTGTTGTAGCTGTAAGACCTTTTGACTGATTTAGACTTCAAGTTTTTAGGGAAATTGTTTAAATTCGAGCTACGGCGTCTAGTTTTTGGGTATTTTTTTGAGTTAGCGGTACTACTGAGAGATTTTTTCCTATCAAAAGGTGTATCAGTTTTCAACAAGTCAGAAATTTTAGTAGAGTGGGAAGATTTATCGGCGGCAATATTTTTTTTGATGGCTTTAAAGACGGCGAATATTACGTGTCTATTAAGGTAATCGAAATGTTTATCGTCGTTATCGTCGTAGCCAGAAAAGTATTTTTTGAGATCAAATTTTTCATTTAGCCAACTCTTGGTGAAAACTACATCAATGAGAGGTTCAATATTACCATTAAAAAAAGAGAGACCATTAAGGGCAAAGAAGAAGCCTTTTTTAGTTGGTAGTATTCCAATTGAACTTTGGTATGTATTAACTAAGGTTACAGTTTTGAACAGGGTGTAGTTTTGAAAGCATGGGGCACCTTTATTTTTATTTGAATTCAAGTTTAGGTTTTGGTTTTGGTTTTGGTTTTGGTTTGAGGAAGAAAGGGAGGGGGAATTGGTGGGCGAATTTGGGGTGGAAGTATTTTGAAAATCGTGTAAATGGTCTTTATTGAGAAACTGTAATAAAGCGTGTTCTATTGGGAAGAATTTCCCGGTCTTTGTTGAAAAAAAGTAAGTAGCTAGTAGACACATTTTTTGAACGATCATTCCTCCGAGGGAAACACCGAGCAAATGGACGTTTTGAGTCCAATCTAAATGCTTTAAAAGTAGCAGGGAGTCTACTGCCATTTCAGTTGTGTTATAAGGACCTTTTCCTATGGAGGATCTACCGCTTCCTCTATTATCAAAAACGCATATTTGGTACTCGGGGTTTTTCGATAATGTTTGGGTTTGAATTTTCCAAAAGTCGGTCGAGCCAAGCATTCCTAAAATTTCAATTAGAGAGAAAAAAAAGAGAGAGATTAGCAAGCGAATGAGGCTAGAACACAATTGGATAAATATTGAGAGAATGGTGAATAAAGTAAAAAAAATTACCCATTACTAGAAAAAGTTTTTTAGGGCCATTCCCATATACTTCGTAGTAAATCTTTATATTTCTGTTTCCAGAAGAATTTCTGCTCACATCGCAGTAGCCTTTGGAGTGTACATCTTTAGTTTTAATCCAGCTTTCGACGAGGCATAATAGGCGGGAGCGCTTTTTTCTGCTTAGTTCGTTGAAGGTTTTGGGTATTTGAGTTTGAATGTTTGGGGTGTCTTCTGGGGTGTTGGTGTTTTGGTTGAGGAATTTTGGGAATAAAAAGGACAAGGTATTTGCTCTTGACATATCCTTTTTCAAGCTATTGGAGCACCTTTTGGGATAAATGAGAGGCGATGATTTTTGGCTGGGAAAGTAGTATAAACTTTAGGAATTCCATTTAATTTGGAGAAATAGATTAGGTTTGGGCTAATAAGGGGACCCATTCAAAGCGAAATATAATAGTAAAATTTTGCCTGTGCTTATTCTTAATATTTGTTTTCGCCTGTATATAATATCTAGTGATTTAGAGCTAGAGGAACCCTGCATGCTTTGTTTGTTTGCGCATTTAAAGTATAAATGGTAATGTGAGCGTAATATAGCGCCTTCACTTCCTTTTTTTTTCCGGAATTGGGAAATGTGGACAATAAAATCGCATCATGCTTGTTTTTTTTTTATCGATAGTAATTTTTCTAGGCACATTATTAATTGCTGCAATAATATACAAAAAATTATATAAAAAGCCACCTTTTTTCCTCCATCTTTCCTGCGGAATCATTTAATGCGGACTAAGAGCCAACCTATCACTTACTAAACCCTGCCAATGGGCATTACCATCTCTATTTATGATTTCTCAATTTGCTCCCCAATTGACTGGCGCTTATTGGCCACAAAGGCAAATAAACAGCTATTTGCTTTTTTGGCACGAGTATCTAACCATTTCCCGGGCAGCAGACTGTTTTTGATCACCCAAATAAAGCCAACTTTGATCCAACAATTAACTTTAATCACGTATATTATTCATTTATTGGTATATATAAGAGTAACAGCAAATAATAGATTTGCTTAAAAATCATAAACGAATCATAAACTTGATTTATTTGAAACTGTTAAGCGGGAAAGGGATAATAATGTTTGTAAAAGTTATTTTTATAATTAAAATTAATATTCATTAGCCCTTTCCCGTCCAACACTCTTATAATACTGAATTTATTGATTCGTTTAAGATTTGCTGTTAAAATGCTTTTACCCAATATTTCTTAAGGATTCGGAATGATAATACTTGAGCTCAGTTGGCTATATTTGGAAGGTCAAAAATTGCCTAAGCCATTGAAAGGGTTAACAACCGAAATACACATGAATTTTCATTTAGAATACTACTAAATGAGTATTTTTTAATATTATTTTGAAAAGTTGAAAATAAAAAACCTGGACTCAGATGTAATTTGGGTAAGAGAAAGGTTCTATCAGGAACTTTTTTTTTAAAAAAAATAAAAAAAATAAAAAAAAATCCACTCGTATAATTCCACTAGAACTAATTACCTATTCCTATTGACTATACTGAATATTTCTGGAAATAATATCGTTGCTTTTTTAAAAAAAAGTTCAAATAGGAAATAAAATTAACTTAAAACCAAAGATTTACTGCTATACTGCTTATTGACTATCTAATTTTTTGAGATACAGTCTAAAATCAAAAAATATATATATAATAATAATAATAACTTGGTCAATGTATTATTATTTCTCAATTCTTTTAATAAAGAATCAAATTTTAGTTTAAACCAAATATATGATTAAAAAATTTCAGCTGAGTAAAAAAAATAAATCTTATGGATACATTTACATTAATGTATTACATATAAACAATTAAAAATTGACTATATTATAAAGCGATTGGTTTAAATGAATATTTCTTTATATGAGCCAAATAAAATCCGTTGGTTAATTTTTTCGCTAAAAGTAGTTATTGAGTACATACATTAGTGGAATTAATTCATTATTAGATTTTTTTTTTATATTTTGTTATTTCATAATAAATTTATGTTGAAAAAGCATTTAAACTAAGCTCAATTTTATACTTTTCGCTTTTTTTTTCTAGCTAAATATTTTACTTTATTTTTTCTACACTCTATTAGTTATTTTATATAAAAATAACTAAATTACAACAATATACAAGACTGAATTTTAATTAAAATGAGGCCAGCTTAATTAAACTAAATCAGTGTACTTGTATAAAGTTCCCTGTGGTGATAGAAGTTCTTTAAATAACTTTTACATTGAACATAGCCCTATGGAATTAACTATTAATTTCTTTTTTGTTATATTAATGAGAAAGTTATAGATGTCCTGTGAATTAAAGAGGGCATAATATAAGATACGAATAACAGTGAAATTTTTGAGATTTACTCTTATTTTTTTTCTTTTTATCCCAATTTTTAAAAATTTATAAAAGTAAAATCAAACTATTTTTCTATTTGAATAAATAAATTGAAAGAAAAAGACTCAAAGATTTTTCCTAGGTTGTCGCATTTTATGAGAGATATTTAATTAACATACCCTTAAAATATACTATTTCTATTAAAAAATTACAAACTATGTTTTAAAAGAAGCTTATACCTAAAGAAAATTAAATTTTCTCTCTCTTCTTCACATAATTTTTTAAACAGACCAGCCAAATTGTGTAAAATTAAAAATCTAAAAAAAAAAAAAAAAAAAAAAAAAA